>PVKU01007794.1:0-63553 GCA_004027475.1 Anoura caudifer
TAGGGAGGGGGTGGAGCCTTAGGTGTTTGCCAGGGTGGGGCAGCCCAGTTGCTGGGTTGTGATGCTGTATGTGGGGGTGGGGTCTGAGAGAGAACAATGGTGCTTGCTCTGCACTCTCTTGGATTCCATTCCCTTCCACCACTTTCCCCAAGCAAATTGGGCCTTTCTGGTGCTGATTTCCATGTGGGTGGGCTTGTGTTCATTCTAAATCCCTGTGGGTCTCTCCAACGAACTCTCCTGTGAGGCTGGGAGTCTCTCCCTGCACTTCAACCCCCACAAGTGTTTTCAATTGGGGCTTTTAGGCTTTATTTCCTGGCACTGGGGTCCTGGGTTGCGCAGTCTGTCTCGCTGCCTGTTTTCGCCTGGTTTATCCGCATGAGAATGTGTGGCCGCAGTCACCCACCTTGTGTGCCTCACTGGGTCTGCTTGTTGCCTCCCTGCACCCGGTAACTGCCACCTGCACGTCTGGAATCACCAACCACTGCCTTTTCCTGCTGGGATCTCTCTCCTCTGGCTGCAGACTCCACCAGTCTTACAGGTCTAGGTGAATTGTCAGACTTCCATAAAATTCAATTTTCTATCCGTTCTGCTTGTAGTTTTTTGTTCTAAATTTTTGTTGTCCTTAATTTTGGTTATGAGAGGAGGCACAATGTGTCCACCTATGCCTCCATCTTGGCTGGAAGTCTCAAATAAACTACCAACATTCAAGTCAAAAGAAAGAGATTTGTGAACTATACTGAACTTGCTGCCAACATATTATCAATGAAGAAATTTATAACTCACAGATATTAAAATCCTAGATGCCTTTTTATGATTCTCAACCAGGAGCTCAGCGAATCCAGTACTACTGCTTTGCATTTCTGCTCCATTTTCCTATTTTCAGAGCTGGCTACATCTTTTTTGGTTTCCATTTTTACATTCCATCAATCTCTGATGTGTACTTGGATCAGGGGGATATATTAAATATGAAATCACTATGTCATTCTGATCATAAGCACCCTTATTTCTTTATACATTCATGTCAATGTCCATGTAATAAACTACAGAAACATCTAGTTCAGTGCTTCTCAAACTACCTATGGCAAAGGATCAGTGTGACTGTTTTTTGCAATACATGGCTGAACAATACTTTGTCAAACCCAACTGATCCTTGATTTGGAGGTGGCAGCAATGTCAAATTGTAATAAAAGTTTAAAAATACTTAATCTCTACAATGGAATACTACACTGAAGAAAGAAAGGAGCTCCTACCCTTGGTAACAGCATGGGTGAATCTGGAGAGCATTATGCTAAGTGAAATGAGCCAGGTGGTGAAAGACAAATACCATATAATCTCACCTATAAGTGGAACCTAATCAACAAAACAAACAAGCACGCAAAATACAACCAGGGACACTGAAATTAAGAATAAACTGACAGTAGCCAGAGAGAAGGGGGGAGGGAGATAATTGGGAAAAGTGAGAAGTGTCATCAAGGAACACGTATAAATGACCCATCAACAAAGACAAAGAGGGGTAGGATGGGGGGTGGGAGGTGGGGATGGGTGGGGCAGGGTGAAATTGTTGGGGGGAAATGGAGACAACTGTACTTGAACAACAATATAAATAAATAAATAAAAATAAAATACTTAATCTCAATATCTGTACTTAACTGCAGATTAATAACAAATAGTTCTTGAACCAGACTGATAAATGGACCACACTGTGAGTAGTAATGATCTAGCTAAGACTCAAATATGACTATTCCACTTAAGATTATCTGTGGATCTCTCTTATCTACAAGAAAAATTTCAGATTCTGGACAACATGGCATTCAAGTTCTTTGTGATATGACTGTCTTTTTCCAGTTTCATCCCTATATTTGTCTGCCTGAAACTTTATGCCTACAATTAAGTGCTTTTGTGTCTTAATAGCTAAGAATCATAGAAGAGGGGAAGAAACAAACTTTAAACTAAGGTTCCTGGAACAAATCTCAAAGCCAGACTGTGGAACTGGGCCACCAAGAAAGTTGCTATATAACCTACATCAGGAAGCTTCTAGCTCCAGAATCATATAGCCCCTACCATAATAATAAAAAATACTGCAATCATGACACCATCAGTACCAGTGTTCTCCAGAACCACACCATGCTTGCTATAATCAGCAGCATCAAAATTGGCATTCCATACCTTGCCTTTCAACATCCATGAAGCTAGTTACTTGACATTGAGATCTCTGTTAACATTGCCTCAGAAAAACACTGCCTGCCATTATTCTACTCAAGTACACCTGATTGGCTTACTCTTTTATATATATATGTAGAATGCAGTTGCAAGGGATTCTATAGAACATATATTTTAATTTTATGGCTTTTGTAGCACAGGACAGGATGCTAGGTCAGTGTTTTTCATACTGCAGGTCACAATCCATTCGGGTATTATAGAATTAATTTAAGGAGTCATGACCTCTATATATTAATCAAATGGAATGGGATGGTATAGACTAAGACATATTATAGTGCACCTTCAGTGTTACTATTGTTACATGGAAATTTTGTTTCAGTTATATAAGTGCAAAGAATGTAATATGGGTATATCCTGAGATGCCATATAAAATGTATTTATTACTGTAGGTTCCAATCCAAAAAGTTTTAAGTGTATTATACTAGCACGATGGTTATTAAACTTCAACCTGCATCTGAATTGGAGGGCTTATTAAAGCACCAAAACCCCACCCAAATTTCTGATTCAGATCTGGAGTAAGACATGAGAATTTTCATTTCTAACAAGTTCCCAGCTGAAGTTGATGCTATTGCTCCAAGGAACATACCCTGAGAAGAAATGCTCTAGAATAGTGGTTCTTTTGTTTTCCTTTTATTGAGTCTATTGGTTAATGGAACGCTGGTTAACAAAATTATACAGATTCCAAGGGGCACAATTCTACAACACATCATCTGTACACAGGATTGTGTGTTTATCATGCCAAGTCAAGTCTCCTTCCATTACCGTTTATTTCACCTATACACTCCTCCACCTCCCTCTACCCATCCTCTCATGGGTAATCACCACATTCTTGTCCATATCCATGAGATTTTTCTCTTTATTTTTTCTCAATCCTTCCAGCTCCCTATCAGCACACCCCCAAAAGCTGTCAGCATGCTTTCTATGAATCTGTCACTATTTTGCTTATTAATTCATTTTAGAACAGTGGTTCTTTTGTTTTGTTTTGTTTTGTTTTGTTTTAACTGTTCAAGTGCAGTTTTCTGCCTTTTACCTCCAACCCAGCCCATCTCCCCAGCCCTCCCCACCTCCCTCCCATTTCCACTCCCTCTTGTTATTCTACATGTGTCCTTTATACTTCTTCCTGTAAACCCTTCCCATTTCCCCCTGAAATTCTCTCCCCTATCCCCTCTGGTGACTGTCAGCCTGTTTTCAATTTCAGTGTCCGGTTACATTTTGCTTGTTTGTTTGTTTTGTTGATTAGGTTCCTGTTAAAGGTGAGATCGTATGGTATTTGTCTTTTACCGCCTGGCTTATTTTGCTTAGCATAATGCTCTCCAGTTCCATCCATGCTGTCATAAAGGGTAGGAGCTCCTGCTTTCTTTCTGCTGCATAGAATTCCATTGTGTAAATGTACCATAGTTTTTTGATCCATTCATTTACTGATGGACACCTATGTTGCTTCCAACACTTGGCTATTGTAAATTGTGCTACTATAAACATTGGGGTGCATAGGTTCTTTTGGACTGGTGTTTCAGGGTTCTTGGGACATAATCCTAGCAGTGGAATTGCTGGGTCAAAAGGCAGTTCCATTTTTAGTTTTCCAAGGAAATCCCATAATGCTTTCCATAGTGGTTGTACCAGTCTGCAATCCCACCAACAGTGCACTAGGGTCCCTTTTTTTCCCACAACCTCTCCAACACTTGTTGTTCATTGTTTTCTTTATGATGGCCATTCTGACTGGTATGAAGTGGTATCTCATTGTGGTTTTAATTTGCATCTCTCTGATAGCTACCAATACTGAGCATCTTTTCAGGTGTCCCTGGACCCTCTGTATGTCCTCCTTGGAGAAGTGTCTGTTCAAGTACTTTGCTCATTTTTTACTTGGGTTCCTTGTCTTCTTAGAGTGGAGTGGGGTGAGTTCTTTATGTATTTTGGAGATCAAATCATTGTCTGAGGTATCACTGGCAAATATGTTTTCCCATATGGTTGGTACTGTTTTCATTTTAATGTTGATTTCATTAGCTGTGCAGAAGCTTTTTATTTTGATGAGATCCTATTTGTTTATTCTTTCCTTTATGTCCCTTGCTCTAGGGGATATATCAGTGAAAATATTGTTTTGTGAAATATCTGAGATTTTCCTGCCTATGTTCTCCTCTAGGACTTTAATGGTGTCACAGCTTATATTTAAATCTTTTATCCACCTTGAATTTATTTTTTTGTATCATGTAAGTTGGTGCTCGAGTTTCTTTTTTTTTTTTCATGTAGCTGTCCAGTTCTCCCAACACTACTTGTTGAAGAGGCTATTTTTACTCCATTTTATGTTTCTGCCCCCTTTGTCGAATATTAATTGACTGTAGAGACTTGGGATTATTTCTGGGCTTTCTGTTCTATTCCATTGGTCTATGTACCTGTTTTTATGCCAGTACCAAGCTGTTTTGATTACAGTGGCCTTGTAATACAGTTTGGTATCAGTGATCTCTCCTACTTTGCTCCTGTTTCTCAAAATTGCTGCAACTATTTGGGGTCATTTATGGTTCCATGTAAATTTTTGAAGTGTTTGTTCTACATCTGTGAAATATGCCATTGGTACTTTAATAGGTATTTCATAGAATCTATTACTTGTATTGGGTAGTATGGACATTTTGATGATGTTAATTCTTCCGATCCATGAACACGGTATATGTTTCCATTTGTTTCTGTCTTCCTTCATTTCTTTCTTCAGTGTTATGTAGTTTTCTGAATACAGGTGTTTTACCTCCTTGGATATGTTTATTCCTATGTATTTTATTTTTCTTTTGCTATATCAAATGGGATTTTCTTCTTGATTTCTGCTTCTGTTGTTTCATTGTTGGTGTACAAAAATGCCTTTGATTTCTGGATATTGACATTGTATCCCGCTCTATAGTCAAATTCATCTATTAGTTCGAGAAGTTTTTTGGTGGAGTCTTTTGGATTTTCTATGTACACTATCATGTCATCTGCAAACAATGAGTTTTGTTTCCTCCTTTCCAATTTGCATGCCTTTTATTTCCTTTTCCTGTCTGATTGCTGTGCGTAGGACTTCCAATACTATGTTGAATAGGAGTGGTGAAAGTGGACAACCTTGTCTTGTTCCTGATCTTAGTGGAATAGAGTTTAGTTTTTGCCCATTGAGTATGATATTGGCTGTAGGTCTCTCATATATGGCCTTCATTATGATGAGGAATGATCTCTCTATTCCCACTTTGAGGAGCATTTTTATCATAAATTCATGCTGTACCTTATCAAATGGTTTTCTCACATCTATTGATAAGATCATGAGAATTTTGTCTTTGCTTTTGTTTATGTGATGTGCTACATTTATTGATTTGTGAATATTGTACTATCCTTGCATCCCTGGAATGAACCCCACTTGGTTATGGCATATGATCTTTTTAATGTATTGTTGGATGAGGTTTGTCAATATTTGTTGAGGATTTTAGCATCTATGTTCATCAGCAATATCAGCCTGATGTTTTCTTTCTTTGTTGTGTCTGTGTCTGTTTTGGGGATTAGGATGATGGTGGCTTCATAAAAAGAGTTTGGGAGTCTTCTGTCTTCTTTGGAATAGTCTTTGAAGGATAGGGGTTATCCCTTCCTTAAATGCTTTGTAGAATTCTCCTGTGGAACCCTCTGGTCTGGAGCTTTTGTGTGTTGGGAGTTTTTGATTACTGCTTCAATTTCGTCTTCTTTTATTGGCTGGTTCAGGCTTTCTGCTTCTTCTTTATTGAGTTTTAGAAGATTATATTTTTCTAAAACTTTGTCCATTTCACCTAGGTTTTGAAATTTCTTGGCATGCAGTTCTTCGCAGTAATTTCTTACAATCCTTTGTATTTCTGTCGTATCAGTTGTAATCTCTCCTCTTTCATTTCTGATTGTTTATTTGGGTCCTCTCTCTCTCTCTTTTTTAAATGGGAATTTTTAAATTTTAATTGTTGTTCATGTACAGTTTTCTTCTCTCTCTTTTTCTTGATGAGCCTGCTTAAAGTGTTGTTGATTTTGTTAATCTTTTCAAAGAACCAGCTCCTGGATTCATTAACCCTTAGAATTGTGCTTTTAGTCTCTATGTCATTTAATTTTGCTCTAATCTTAGTTGTTTCCTTCCTTCTACATGCTCTGGGCTATCTTTGGTGTTTTTCCTTGAGTTCTTGTAGGTGTAGGGTTAGGTTTTTTGTTTGAAAAGTTTGTATCCGTTTTAGGTAGGCCTGTGTCACTACGAACTTCCCTCTGAAGACTTCCTTCACTGTGTCCCATAAGTTTTGGGTTATTGTGAGTTCATTTTCTTTTGTTTCCAGAAACTTTTTGATTTCTTCCCTAATTTCATTCTTGACCCACTCATTGTTTAATAGCATGCTATTCAATCTCCACAATTTTGAGTGTTTTCGGTTTTTTTCCTTGGGGTTGGTTTCTAATTTCAGTCCTTTGTGGTCAGAGAAAATGCTTGATATGATTTCAATATTCTTGAATTTGTTGAGGCTTGTTTAATGTCCTATCATGTGGTCTATCTTTAAAAATGTTCCATGTACATTTGAAACTAATGTGTATTAAACTTCTTTTGGATGAAAGGCTCTATATATATCAGTTAAGTCCATTTTATCAAGGGCATTGTTCAATACCACAGTATCTTTTTTGATATTTTGTTTGGAAAATCTGTCCATTTTTGACAGTGGGGTGCTAAAATCCCCTACTATACTTATATTGCTGTCAATATCTTTCTTGAAGTCCTTCAAGATTTTCTTTATGTATTTGAGTGCCCCTGTTTGGGTGCATATATATTTACAATGTTTATGTCTTCTTGGTGAATTCTTCCCTTGAGTATTATTAAGTGACCTTGTGGATCTCTCTTTATAGCCCTTTTTTGAGGTCTATTTTGTCTGATATGAGTATTGCTACCCTGTTTTTTTTTTTTTGTCCATTTGCTTGGAAAATTTGTTTCCAGTGTTTCAACTTCAGTCTGTGTAGATCTTTTGTCTTGAGTTGTGCCTCTTATAGGCTGTATATGTGTGGGTCATGCTTTCTTATCCATTCAGCTATTCTATGTCTTTCAATTGCGGCATTTAATCCATTTATATTTAAGGTTATTATTGATGGGTACTTATTCATTGCCAATTTTTCATAGCTGTGTTCCTCTCTTTCTCACTTTTCCTTCCTTTCCTTAAAGCAGTCCCTTTAGCATCTCTAGCAGAGTAGGTTTGGTGGAGATGTCTATTCTTTGAGAATTCTTTTGTCTGGGAAGCTCCTTATTTGGCCTTCTATCTTGATTGAAAGCCTTGCTGAGTAAAGTAGTCTTGGTGGCAGGCCTCTAGTTCTCATTACTAGGAATATTTCTTACAATTCTCTTCTGGCTTGGAGTGTTTTCATTGAGAAGTCAGCTGCTAGCCTTATCAGGGCTCTGTTTATGCTACTTCCTGTTTTCCCTTGTTGCCTTTAAGATTCTCTCTTTGTCTTGGAATTTGGCCATTTCAATTATGATGTGTCTGGAAGTGGGCCTCTTTGGGACTCTCTGTGTTTCCTAGATTTGTGTGACCTATTCTCTCACCAAATTAGGGAAGTTTTCCATTACTACTTTTTCAAACAGATTTTTTGTCCCATGCTCTTCTTCTTCTCCTTCTGGTATCCCTATTATGTGGATATTATTACATTTCACCTTGTCCTGCATTTCCCTTGATCCCTCTTCATTGTTTCTGACCCTATTTTCCTTTTCTTACTCTTTCTGGGTGTTTTTTTTCTACCTTGTCCTCCAGCTTACTGATTTCATCTTCTGCTTCCTCGAGTCTGTTTTTGATTTGTTCTACTATGTTCTTCAGTTCAAAGCTGTATTCTCATTTCCTCCTGTTCCTTGTTGATAGTTTCTATTTCCTTTTTCATGTTGATATAGTTTACAGTGAGTTCACTGTAGTTTCCCTGTAGTTTTTGGTAATCCTCTGTGAGCTCATTGAGCTTCCTGATAACCATTGCCTTGAACTCAATATCAGATAGTTGAGTTCCCTCTATTTCATTTAGCATTCTTTCTGGGGTGTCCTCCTTTCTTTTCATTTAGGGATCATTTCTTTGTCTTTCCATTGTTTGTGAGACTCTTTGTGTTAGCCTCAGCTTCTTAAAATTTTTGGTTTTTATATATTTATTTTTTATTCTACAACCTTGCTAAATTCATTTATTAGTTCTGGTAGATTTCTTTTGTAGATTCCATCAGGTGTCTCACACACACACACACACACACACACACACACACACACACACACACACACATATATATATATATAATATATTTTATTGACTATGCTATTACAGTTGTCCCATTTCCCCCCATCATTCCCCTCCACCCTGCACACCCCCTCCCACCCACATTCCCCCTTTAGTTCATGTCCACATGTCATAAGTTCTTTAGCTTCTACATTTTCCACACTATTCTTGCCCTCCCCTTCTCTATTTTCTACCCAGCATCTATGCTACTTATTCTCTGTACCTTTCCCCCCTCTCCTCCTCCCACTCCCTTGTTGCTAAGTCTACATGTAATCTCCATTTCTGTGTTTCTGTTCCTGTTCTACTTGTTTGCTTAGTTTGCTTTTGTTTTGGGTGTGGTTGTTAATATCTGTGAGTTTGCTGTCTTTTTACTGTCCTATTTTTTATCTTCTTTTTCTTAAATAAGTCCCTTTAACATTTCCTATAATAAGGGCTTGGTGATGATGAACTCCTTTAACTTGACCTTATCTGAGAAGCACTTTATCTTCCCTTGCATTCTAAATGACAGCTTCACTGGATAGAGCAATCTTGGATGTAGGTCCTTGTCTTTCATGACTTGGAATACTTCTTTCCAGCCTCTTCTTGCCTGGAAGGTCTCTTTTGAGAAATCAGCTGACAGTCTGATGGGAACTCTTTTGTAGGTGACTTTCCCCTTATCCCTTGCTGCTTCTAGAATTCTCTCCTTCATTTTAATCTTGGCTAATGTAATTATGATGTGCCTTGGTGTGTTCCTCCTTGGATCCACCTTCTTTCGGACTCTCTGAGCTTCCTGGACTTCCTGGAAGACTACTTCCTTTGCCAGATTGGGGAAGTTCTCCTTTATTATTTGTTCAAATAACTTTTCCACTTGTTGCTCTTCTTCTTCCCCTTCTGGTACCCCTATAATTCAGATGTTGGGATGTTTGAAGATATACTGGAGGTTCCTAAGCCTCTTCTCATTTTTTGAATTCTTGTTTCTTCCTTGTTTTCTGTTTGGTTGTTTCTTTCTTCCTTCTGGTCCACTTCATTGATTTGAGTCCCAGTTTTTCTCCTATCACTACTGGTTCCCTGTGCATTTTCTATTTCACTTATTGCAGCCTTCATTTGTACATCTAATTTGTGAGGAAAATCAACCAATTCTGTGAGCATCCTGATCACCAGGGGTTTGAACTGTGCATCTGATAGGTTGGCTAACTCCTGGTCGCTTAGATAAATTGGCTCTGGGGCTTTGATTTGTTTTTGAGCTATTTTTGATTATTTTTTCGCTTTTTTTTTTTTTTGGTCTGGTACCAGCTGTTACTTAGTGTGGGGCGGAGCCTTAGGTTTTCCGCAGGGCCGGGCAGCCCAGTTGCTGGGTTGTGACACTGTATGTGGGGGCAGGGTCCTAGAGGGAACAATGGCACTTGTTCAGCTCTCTCTGGGATTCCAGTCCCTTCTGCTGCTTCCCTTTCACCTGGATTATCTGTGTGTGAGTGTGGGACTGCCTGGTCAGCCAGTCACCTTACGCTGCCTCACTGGGTCTCCCATTGCCACCCTGTTCCCGGGGTCTGCTATCCGTCACCTGTGTGCCTGGGATCTGCCAGCCATTGCTGCCTACATGCATGGGTCCACCAAACTCCACTTTTTCCTGCCATGATTCCGCCCCTTACCAGTCTGGATGAATGCTTGTTGGACTTCCATACCATTCAATTTTTTGTCAGTTTTGGATGTTTTCTTGTTCCTAAATTTTTGTTGTCCTAAATTTTGGTTGTCAGAGGAGGCACAGTGTGTCCACCTACACCTCCATCTTGGCCAGTAGTCCAGGTGTCCTATATATTTTTATCTTTCAAGTAAAGACTGTGTTACTTCTTCCCATCCAATCTGGATGCTTTTATTTCTTTACCTTCCTTATTGCTGTGTCTAGAACCTCTATTATATGGCTGAATAGAAATGATATAATTGGATATCACTGTATTGTTCCTAATCTTAAAGGGAAAGCATTCAATTTTTTATCATTAACCATCATGTTATTGTAGGACTTTTTTAATTTTAATTTTTTTAACTTTTAATTGTTATTCTTGTACAGTTTTCTGTCTTTTACTAACAATCCAGCCCACTGCCCCAGTCCTCCCCACCTCTGTCCCATTTCCACCCAGTCTAGTTTTTGTCCATGTGTCCTTTATGCTTGTTGCTGCAAACCATTCCCCTTTTACTCTGAAATTCCCTCCCCTCTTCCCTCTGGTAAGTGTCAGCCTCTTCTCAATTTCAGTGTCTTTGGGTATATTATGCTTGTTTGTTTGTTTTGTTGATTAGTTTCCTGTTAAAGGTGAGATCATATGGTATTAGTCTTTCACTGCCTGGCTTATTTCGCTTACCACAATGCTCACCAGTTCCATCCATGCTGTTGTGAAGGGTAGGAGCTCCTTCTTTCTTTCTGCTGCAAAGAATTCCATTGTGTAAATGCACAATAGTTTCTTGATCCTTTCATTTACTGATGGGCACCTAGGTTGCTTCCAACACTTGGCTATTGTAAATTGTGCTGCTATGAACATTGGGGTGCATAGGTTCTTTTGGATTGGTGTTTCAGGGTTCTTAGGACATAATCCTAGCAGTGGAATTGCTGGGTCAAAAGGTAGATCCATTTTTAGTTTTCATAGAAAATTCCATACTGCTTTCCATAGTGGTTGTACCAGTCTGCAATCCCACCAACAGTGCAATAGTGTCCCCTTTTCTCCAAAACCTCTCCAGCACTTGTTGTTTGTTGCTTTGTTTATGATGGCCATTCTGACTGGTGTGAGGTGGTATCTCATTGTGGTTTTAATTTGCATCTCTCTGATAGCAAGCAATATTAACCATCTTTTCATGTGTCTCTGGATCCTCTGTATGTCCTCCTTGGAGAAGTGTATGTTCAAGTCCTTCGGCCATTTTTTAATTGGGTTGCTTGTCTTCTTAGAGTGGAGTCGTGTAAGTCCTTCATATATTTTGGAGATTAAACCCTTGTCTGAGGTATCATTGGTGAATATGTTTTCCCATACAGTTGGTTCTCTTTTTGTTTTAATACTGTTTTGTTTAGCCATGCAGAAGCTTTTTATTTTGATGAGATCCCATTTGTTTATTCTTTCCTTTATGTACCTTGCTTTAGGGGACATATCAGTAAAAATGTTACTGCATGAAATATCTGAGATTTTCCTGCCTACATTCTCCTCTAGAACTTTAATGGTGTCACAGCTTATGTTTAAAACTTTTATCCACCTTGAGTTTATTTTTGTCTATGGTGTAAGTTGGTGCTCGAGTTTCATTTTTTTGCACGTAGCTGTCCAGTTCTCCCAACACCACTTGTTGAAGAGGCTACTTTTACTCTATTTTATGTGCTGCCTCCTTTGTCGAATATTAATTGACCATAGAGAATTGGGTTTATTTCTGGGCTCTCTGTTTTATCCACTGATCCATGTGCCTGTTTTTATGCTAGTACCAGGCTGTTTTGATTACAATGGCCTTGTAATACAGTTTGGTGTCAGGTACTATGATCCCTCCTACTTTGCTCTTCTTTCTCAAAATTGCAGCACCTATTCAAGGTTGTTTATGGTTCCATATAAATTTGTGAACTGTTTGTTCTATATATGTGAAATATGCCATTGGTACTTTGATAGGTATTGCATTGAATCTGTAAATTGCTTTGGGTAGTATGGACATTTTAATGATGTTAATGTTTCCAATCCACGATCACGGTATACATTTCCATTTGATTGTGTCTTCCTTGATTTCTTTCTTCTGTGCTGTGTAGTTTTCTGGGTATAGATCTTTTACTTTCTTGGTTAGGTTTATTTCTAGGTATTTTATTTTTCTTTTTGCTATATTGAATGGGATATTTTACTTGACTTCTGCTTCTGCTCTTTCATTGTTGGTATACAGAAATGCCTTTGATTTCTGGATATTAACTTTGTATTTTGCTGTTTGGCTAAATTCATTTATTAGGTCGAGCAGCTTTTGACCAAGCCTATAGGATTTTCTATGTACACTATCATGTTATCTGCAAACAATGATAGCTTTGTTTCCTCATTTTTAATTTGGATGCCTTTTATTTCCTTTCCTTTTCAAATTGCTATAGTATGTCTTCCAATACTATATTGAATAGGAGTGGTGAAAGTGGACAACCTTGTCTTGTTCCTGATCTTAGTGGAAAAGATTTTAGTTTTTGCCCATTGAGTATGATGTTGGCTGTAGGTCTCTCATATATGGCCTTGATTATGTTGAGGAATGCTCCCTCTATTCCCAATTTGTTGAGTGTTTTTTATCATAAATGGATGCTATACCTTATGAAATGGTTTTTCCACATCTATTGATATGATCATGTGATTTTTGCCTTTGCTTTTGTTTATATGATGTATCACAGTTACTGATTTGTGAATGTTGAACCAACCTTGGATTCCTGTGATGAATCCCACTCGGTCATGGTGTATGATCTTTTTAATGTATTGTTGGATGCCGGTTGCCAATATTTTGTTGAGAATTTTAGCATCTATGTTCATCAGCGATATAGGCCTGAAGTTTTCTTTCTTTGTTGTGTCTTTATCTTGTTTGAGGATTAGGATGATGCTGGCTTCATAAAGAGTTTGGGAGTTTTCCATCTTCTTGGATTTTTTGGAATAGTCTATGAATGATGGGGGTTAGCTCTTTCTTAAATGCTTTTTAAAATTCTCCTGTGAATCCATCTGGTCCCGGGCTTTTGTGTGTTCAGAGTTTTTTGATTACTGCTTCTATTTCCTCTGCTGTTATTGGTCGGTTCAGGCTTTCTGCTTCTTCTTCATTGAGTTTTGGGAGATTATGTTTTTCTAGAAACTTGTCCATTTCACCTATGTTTTCCATTTTCCTGGCATACAGTTCTTCATAGTAATTTCTTACAATCCTTTGTATGTCTGTGGTATCAGTTGTAATCTCTCCTCTTTTGTTTCTGATTGTGTTTATTTGGGTCCTCTCTCTTTTTTTCTTGATGAGCCTGCTTAAAGGCTTGTTGATTTTGTTTAACTTTTCAAAGAACCAGCTCCTGGATTCATTGATCCTTAGAATTGTGCTTTTAGTCTCTATGTCATTTAATTCTGCTCTGATCTTGGTTATTTCCTTCCTTCTACTTGCTCTGGGCTGTCTTTGTTGTTGTTCCTCAAGTTCTTGTAGGTGTAGGGTTAACTTGTTTGTTGGAAGTGTTTCTATCTTTTTTAGGTCGACCTGTATCACTATGAACTTCCCTCTGAGGACTGCCTTCACTGTGTCCCATAAGTTCTGGGTCATTGTGAGTTCATTTTTATTTGTTCCCCAAAACTTTTTGATTTCCTCCCTAATTTCATTCTTGACCCATTCATTGTTCAATAACATGCTCTTCAATCTCCATGATTTTAATGATTTGGGGTTTTTCCCCTTGGGGTTGGTTTCTAGTTTCAGTCCCTTGTGGTCAGAGAAAATGCTTGGTACAATTTCAAGTTTTCTTGAATTTGTTGAGACTTGTTTTGTGTCCTATCATGTGGTTTATCTTTGAGAATGTTGCATGGGCATTAGAAAAAAATGTGTATTTATTTTCTTTGGGATGAAGGGCTCTATATATATCAGTTAACTGCATTTCATCCAGAATGTTGTTCAATGCCACAATATCTTTTATGATTTTTTGCTTGGAAGATCTGTCCATTTTTGACAGTGGGGTGTTAAAATCCCCTACTATAATTGTGTTGCTGTCAATATCTTTCTTGAAGTCCTCTAAGATTTTCTTGATGTATTTAGGTGCTTCTATGTTGGGTGCATATATATTTACAATATTTATGTCTTCTTGCTGGATTCTTCCTTTGAGTATTATGAAGTGACCTTCTGGGTATCTCTTTATGGCCCTTTTTTGAAGTCTATTTTGTCTGATATGAGTATTGCTACCCCGGCTTTTTTTTTCCTGTCCATTTGCTTGGAAAAATTGATTCCAGCCCTTCACTTTGAGTCTGTGTAGGTCTTTTGTCTTGAGGTGGGTCTCTTGTAGGCAGCATATGTGTGGATCATGCTTTCTTATCCATTCAGCTATTCTATGCCTGTTGATTGGAGCATTTAATCCATTCACATTTAATGTTATTATTGATAAGTACTGATTCATTGTCATTTTCGTACCTATGTTCCTCTCTCTCTCTCTCTCTCTCTCTCCCTTTTCCTTTCTTTCCTTAAAACAGTCCCTTGAGCATCTCTTGCAGAACTGGTTTGGTAGAGGTGTATTCTTTGAGAGTTCTTTTGTCTGGGAAGCTCCTTATTTGTCCTTCTATTTTGATTGATAGCCTTGCTAGTTAAAGTAGTCTTGTTTGCAGGCCTTTGGTTCTCATTACTTGGAATATTTCTTGCCATTCTCTTCTAGCTTGGAACGTTTCCATTGAGAAGTCAGCTACTAGCCTTATGGGGAGGGGGCTTGTATGTTACTTCCTTTTTCTCCCTTGCTGCCTTTAAGATTCTCAATTTGTCTTATAATTTTGCCATTTTAATTATGATGTGTCTTGAAGTGGGCCTCTTTGGGTTCCTCTTGATTGGGACTCTCTGTGTTTCCTGGATTTGTGTGACTTTTTCTCTCATCAAATTAAGGAAATTTTCCATCATTACTTCTTCAAATAGGTTTTCTAACCCTTGCTCTTCTTCCTCTCCTTCTGGTATCCCTATTGTACAGATATTATTACATGTCATATTGTCTTGCATTTCTCTTAATCCCTCTTCATTCTTTTTGAGCCTCTTTTCCTTTGCTTGCTTTTTTTGGGTGTTTTTTTCTACTTGGTCCTCCAACTCACTAATCCGATCTTGTGCTTCCTAAATTCTGCATTTCATTCCTTCCCCTGTGTTCTTCAGTTCAGAAATTGTATTCTTTATTTCTTCTTGGCCCTTGTTGATTGTTTGTATTTCCTTTATCATGTTGATAGGGTTTGCAGTGAATTCATAGTAGCTTCCCTGTAGTTTGTGATAACTCATTGAGAGCTCATGGAGCTTCCTGACCACCATTGTTTTGAACTCAAAACCTGACAGTTGAGCTGCCTCTGTTTCATTTAGCATTCTTTCTAGGGCTTCCTCCTTTCCTTTCATTTTGGGGATTATTTCTTTGTCTTCCCATTGTTTTTGAGGCTCTTCTTGTTAGCTTCAACTTCTTAATTTGATCTGTTCTGGCTCCCTGGGTTTATGGTGTGAACTTCCATGGTAGAATACCTGTGAGATTCTGTGGTGCTGTCTCCTCCAGGTATCCTGGTCTTCACAGCTTCCACTGTCTTTTGTGTTGAAATGCCCCCTCCTTGGGATCAACTCTGGTTTTTTCACAGTTCCAGGTGTTTTTTTGTTTTGTTTTGTTTTGTTTTTGTCTCACTCATGGGTATTTAAATAGAGAAAAGAGGGAAAAAATGGAAAGAGAAGAAAGAAGAGAAGAAAGAAAAAGAAAAGAAAACAGAGGAAGGAAGAGGAGATAAAATTGGAAAGAAAGGAAGAAGGAATAAAACAAGAAAGAAGTAACGAGCAGCAAAGGCGCTGAGGGTTAAAAAAATAAAAACAATGCAAAAATAATAGAAAAAAATGAAATTAAAAAGAAAAAACAAGAAACAAAGAAAAAAAAAAACTCCAACAACTCTTGCTGTTTTCAATCTTGCCAAAGCCGGTGTGTCTGGTATTTCTGGCTGCAGTGGCCTAGGTGTGACAGTGTGGCTTTCCTCCCTGTTTAGCACTCAGTTATCTCTGTGCAACTGTCCTCAGAGCTAGCCCTGGGCCTCTCTGCCCAGGGCTCAGGCTTACGTTCTGAGGAAGCATGTGTCTACCTGAGTCGCACATGGGTGCCTATGATCTCGCAGCCACCTGTGGTCACACACAGGCACCAACCCTCATGTAATTGTCCCTGATGGCGGGCTTAGACAGTCACATGAGCTCAGTCATGCTGCCATCCCAATGGCACTGGGAGCCGACAATCCTCCGAGCTCAGGCATGCAACTGTCCTGTAGGTGCCAGGCATTGGCAGTCGCACGAGCTCAGGCATGCAGCCATCCCGCAGGTGCTGGGCGCTGGCAGTCCCTCGAGCTCTGGCATACAGAGCAGTCCTTCCTGGGCTGTGCGTGGGTGTTCACACCCCCAGCTTGTCTGCCACTGAGACCCCAACTCCTCTCTGTGAGATTTCAAGCAACTGGGTTTATCCCAGTGCAGCTCAAACCTTGTTTGGCTGGGGAGGGAGCAGTTGACCCAGCTCCCTCCCTAATCTTGTGGTGAGCCTGGCAAGTGCCGGCCTGGGGCCTCAGTCCCTGCCCTGGTGTCTGCGCTGCCCCTTGGGCTCTTACTGTTCTGAAGTACTCTCCTTGCCATCTGGTTTTTCAATGTCCACTATAATTTTCGATCTCCTGCTTTCAAATATGCTGTGTTTCTGATGGCTGTTTGCTCTGTTCCGATGTAAATAGGCCAGGTTTTTCTCCCGTGTGTAGGGGGAAGTGGAATTTGCTCCTTCCTACCATGCCGCCATCTTCTGTAGGATTTTTTGTAGATATCCTTCATCAGTTTGAAGATTTTTCCTTGTATACCTAATTCACTGTGTTTTGGGTTTGTTTGTTGTTGTTGTTGTTGTTTTTCAATTTAAGAATAAGTGTTGGACTTTGTCGAATTTTTTGGGGGGGATTATTTAGGTGATCATGTATTTTCTTTATAGTTTCTTTATAAGACAAATTGCATTAATTGCTTTTTTAAATGTTGTATTTCTTTGATAAACCCCACCTGGTCATCAGTAAGGTCCATTTTGTGATCTGACTGTTAAAATTTTGTTGTGCATTTTTGTGTCTTTAAGCATGAGGAATATTGTTGTGTAGTTTTCTTTCTTTTTTCTAATGTTTTCCTGGTTTTGGTATCAGGCCAACTGTGGCCTCACAGAAAGAGCTGGGAAGTGTTCAATTGTCTTTAACTTTATAGAAGTGTTTGTGTGGAATTAGAATTATTTCTTCTTGATATTTGGTAGAATTGACCAGTGAAGCTATCTGGGCCTGGAGTGTCCTGTTGGGAAGGAATTTAACTGCAAATTTAATTTCTTTAATAGATATAGGAAAATTCACATTAACTATTTCTTCTTGAGCAAGTTTTCAATAATTTGTTTGTTTCAATTTTTTAATTTCATTCAAGTTGTTGAATATAATGGAATAAAAAAGAATTTAAGGGGATAAAATTGTTTACAAATTTTATTATTCTTTTAATATCTGTAGAACCACTAGTGATATCACCTCTTTTGTTTTGGATATTGGTAATTATGTCTTCTCTTTTTTTTCTTGATCAGTCTAGCTAGAGACAATCAATTAGATTGATCCATTCAAAGAATTAGGTTTTAGTTTCATTTTTTCTTATTGTTTTTCTGTTCCTATTTCATTGATGTTCCCTTGATATTCGTTATTTACTTTCTTAAGTTTAATTTGCTACTCTCTTCCAGTTCTTTAAGGTAAAAACTCAGGTTATTCATTTGAGAATTTTCTTCTTTTCTAATATCGGTGCTTAGTCCTAATTGCTGCTGAATCAACATCTCACTAATTTTGACAATGTGCTTTTATTTTTATTCAGCTCAGAATAACTTTTACTTTCTTTTTTAATTTTTTTTCTTTGACCCAAGGGTTATCCAGATGTGTGTTAATCAGTTTCCAAAATTTTAGGGATTTTCCAGAGATCTTTCGTTATTGATTTTAAAGGAAATTCCACTGTAGTCAGAGGGCATACATTTTATAATTTGAATTTTTTAAATTTGTTGAGGTTTGTTTTATGGTCCCAAATATGGTTTATCTTGGTAAATCGTCCATGTGCACATGAAAAGAATGTGTGTTTTGTTACTGTTAGGTGGAGTGTTCTATAAATGTCAATTAAGTGAAGATGGCTGAAAGTGTTGTTTAAATCTATATTCTTGTTGATTTCCTACCTACTTGTTCTATCAGTTATTTGAGAGGGCTGGTTTTTAAATTTCCAACAATGATTGTGGATTTGCCTCTTCCTTTTTGCAATGCTATTTGTTTTGCTTCATGAATTTTGAAGCTTGTTATTAGATGCATAAATCCTTAAAATAGTAAGGTTATCTTGATACATTGATTTTTTAATAGATATGAAATGGCCTTCTTTATCCTTGATAATATATTTGTTGTTTGGGAATCTGTTTTATGTAATATTAATGTAGCCACTCCAGCTTTTTTTTTTTTTTTTTAGTAGTAGTGTGGTACATCTTTTACTATGTTTTACTTTTAATTCATTAGCATCTTTATAGGAAGACTATAGCTTGGTATTGCTTTTTTATTCGAGCTGACAATCTCTACCTTTTTACTGAGGTATTAATATCTTTTATATGTCATTTAATTGATAGTATGGTTGGGTTTTAATTTTTCTGTCTGGTTTCTATTTGTCTCATCTGAGCGTTCTCTTTTTCCTTTTCTTTTTTAAACCATTTAAAAATATGTTTTATTGGTTATTCTATTACAGTTGTTCCATTTCTCCCCTTTATTCCCCTCTCCCCTCCACACCCCCTCCCACCCACCTCCGCTCCCCTTTAGTTCATGTCCATGGATCATACATATAAGTTCTTTGGCTTCCCCATTTCCTATACTATTCTTAACCTCCCCCTGTCTGTTTTCTACCTAGCATTTATGCTTCTTATTCCCTGTACCTATTCCCCCTTTCTCCCCCTCCTCCTTCCCCGCTGATAACCCTCCATGTGATCTCCATTTCTGTGATTCTATTCCTGTTCTATTGTTTGCTTAGTTTCTTTTTGTTTTTGTTTTTTAGGTTCAGTTGTCGATAGTTGTGAGTTTGTTGTCATTTTACTGTTCATAGTTTTGATCTTCTTTTTGTTAGATAAGTCAGTCCCTTTAACATTTCATATAATAAGGGCTGATGATAATGAACTCTTTTAACTTGACCTTACCTGGGAAGCAATTTATCTGCCCTTCCATTCTAAATGATAGCTTTGCTGGATAGAGTAATCCTGATGGAAGTCCTTGCCTTTCATGACTTTGAATATTTCTTTCCAGCCCCTTCTTGCCTGCAAGTTTTCTTTTGAGAAATCGGCTTATAGTCTTATGGGGACTCCTTTGTAGGTCTCCTTTTCTCTTGCTGCTTTTAAGATTCTCTCCTTATCTTTACTCTTGGGTGATGTAATTATGGTGTGCTTTGGTGTGTGCTTCCTTGAGTCCAACTTCTTTGGGACTCTCTGATCTTCCTGGACTTCTTGGAAGTCTATTTCCTTCACCAGATTGGAGAAGTTCTCCTTCATTATTTGTTCAAATAAGTTTTCAATTTCTTCCTGTTGTTGTTCTTCTTCTAGCTCCCCTATAATTCAGACATTGGAATGTTTAAAGTGGTCCTGGAGGTTCCTCAGTCTCTCCTCATTTTTTTAAATTCTTGTTTCTTCTTTGTGTTCTGGTTGAATGTTTCTTTCTTTCTTCTTGTCCAAACCAATTATTTAAGTCCTGGTTTCCTTCCCATCACTGTTGGTTTTCTGTACATTTTTCTTTATTTCACTTTTCATAGCCTTCACTTTTTCCTCTATTTTGCGACCATACTCAACCAATTCTGTGAGCATCCTGATCATCAGTGTTTTGAACTGTGCATCTGATAGGTTGACTATCTCTTTGTCACTTAGTTGTATTTTTTTCTGGAGCTTTGATCTGTTCTTTCATTTGGGCCATTTTTTTTTTTGTCTCAGTTCACCTGTCATGTAGTAAGGGGTGAAGCCTTAGGTATTTGCCAGGGTGAGGCGACCAACATTGCTGTGTTGTGTTACTGTATGTGGGGGAGGGGTCCAAGGGGAAACACCCCCACTTGTTCAGCTCTCTATGAGCTATCAGTCACTTCCACCGCTACCCAGAAGCAAATTGCTTTTTTCTGGTGCTGATTCCCAGGTGCATGGGTTTGTGTACATTATAGGACCCTGTGGGTCTCTCCAATGAACTCTCCTGTGAGGCTGGGAGTTTCTCCTGCTGCTTGAACTTCCACAGGTTTTTTCAGTCAGAGGTTTTGAGGCTTTATTGTCCCACATTAGAACCCTGGGTTGTGCAGTCCATCTCGCTGCCCATTTGTTCCTCCAAGTTTATCCAAATGCAAATGTGGAACTATCCGCTCTGCCAGCCATCGCCTGCCCTGGTCATCCAGCCACTGCCTCACTGTGAGTCCTCTCTGCCCTGGCTGCCTGTCTCCTCCCCTCCTACTGGTCTGGTTGAATATTTCTTCTTTAACTCCTTGGTTGTCGAACTTCCATACAGTTCAATTTCCTGTCAGTTCTTGTGGTTTTTTGTTTTTAAATTTGTTGTCCTCCTTCTTTTGGTTGTACAAGGAAGCACAGTGTGTCTAACCACAGCTCCATCTTGGCTGGAAGTCTTTTTTCTTTTTATTTACCATCTTTGGATTAATTTATTTTTTAATGATTCCACCTTATTTTCATTATTGGCTTATTATCTATTAGTGGTTACTCTAGGATTTATTTAAATTATTACATTCTGCCTTCAAATGATATTATTCACTTTATAGTTATTGTGAAGTCCTTACAATAATGTATTTCTGTTTCTTCCCCCCTGGCATTTGTGATATTATTTTTATACATTTTACTTACACATATAAATTCCACAGTCCTCTGTTATTACTTTTGCTTAATCAATTATCTTTTAAGTAATTTTTGAATAATATACTTTACTTATTCATGTTATCACCATTTCCTCTTTTCTATTTCCATTGTATAGATCCATATTGTTACCTGGTATCATATTCTTTTGGCCTTCAGAAATTCAATACTTCTTGTAGTGCAGGCCTCCTGGTAAGGAATTTTTTCAGCTCTTGTATGTCTAAAATGATTTTATTTCAATGTTTTCAAAGATATTTTCAATAGCTTTAGAGACTGACTGTTTTCTCTTTTAGTACTTTAAAAATATTGCTCCATTGTTCTTGCTTACATTGTTTGTTTGAAACAAAAAATCTGTTCTCATCTTTATCTACGTTCCTTTGTATGTACAGTAATGTGTCATTTTACTCTAGCAGCTTTTGAATTTTCTCTTTATCACTGGTTTTGAGAAAGTTTATTATAATATGCTTCAGTGTAGCTTTCTTCATGTTGATGGTATTGGGTTAGATTAAAATTTTTGAATCTGAAACTATAATTTTAATCAAGTTTGTAAAAAATTTTTATTATTATTTCTCATAACATTTAATTTTTTCTGTACTCCTCTACCTATAAGATTCAAACTTCACATATATTAAACTGCTTTAAGTTGTTCTACATGTCACTGATTGTGAATTAATTTTTCCCTCTTATTTGTTATTTTATGTTGGGTAGTTTCTATTGCTATGGCAAATTCAATTTTACCAATTTTTTTATGAGGCCTATTTTGCTATCATTTCCATTTAGTGTGTTTTTCTTCTCAGGCATTGTAGTTGTCATATATAGAAGCTCATACTTTATATGCTTCTATTGAACTGTTTGAATGTATGACACTTAGAATTTGTACACTTTTATTTATGTAAGTTTTGCTTTAATAAAATAGTTTATTATTTCTTTTTCATTTTGGATGTATTACCTTATCTGTTTGATAGGGAAATAGAGAAGAGTAGATGCAAGATGACCAGTTAATTGGTTATTGAATATTTCAGGCAGGAGATAATGGAAGGTGGGTTTTGGATGGTGGTCTGAACAATGTACAGAAACATGTAAGGGAAGAAATTGGCAGGAATAGATGACAGGGTGAAAATGGGAGCAGGGACAGGACCTGTCAAAAAAAGGTACCTGTCTTGGATAAATTGATGAATCATTTTGGCTTTCACTAGAATAGGAAATCTTGGAATGCGGGCAGAGATTTTTTTAAATGGAAGCCTTATTGAAATATAATTTACAGTCCATTAAATTCACTCCTTTAAGTGTAGAATTCAGTTGTTTTTAGTATATTTACAGACATGTTCAACTATCACCACTATCTAAATTTGAGAGCCTTTCAACATCTGAAAATGAAACCCTGTGTCACTCACCACTATTCTCTCACATAGGCTCCTGGCAGCAACTATTTACATTCTGTTTATATGATCTTGCTTGTTCTAGACACTTCGTATAAATTAAATCATGCAATATGTTATCTTTAGTGAAGGCTTCTTTTACTTAGCATAATATTTTTAATGTTCATTGCTGTTATGCCATGTACGAAAACTCTATTCTTTTTTTATTTTATTTTTCAACTATTACTCTCTATTAGTTTCCTGTGAACAGTATAGTGGTTAGACAATCATATGCTTTACAGAGCATTACTCCTGACATTTCCAGTATCTAGATGGTGCCATACATAGTTATTACAATATTATTGATTATATTCCCTGTGCTGAACTTTACATCCCCATGACTAATTCGTAACTTCCAATCTGTATTTATCAATCCCTTCACCTTTTTCACCCAGTCCTCCAACCCTTCTCCTCTCTGACAATCATCAATCTGTACTCTCTATCTATAAGTCTGGTTCTGTTTTGTTTATTTGTTTATATTTTTCTTTAGGTTCTACATATAAGTGAAAACATATGGTAACTGTCTTTCCCTGACTGACTTATTTCACTTAACATCATACCCTCTACACCCATTAATGCTTTTGAAAATGGTAAGATTTCATTATTTTTTTAGGGTAACATTCCATTGTATACATGTACCACCCTTTTTTAACTACATTTCTCTTGATGGGCACTTTGTTGCTTCCATATCTTGGCTATTGTAAATAACACTAAAATGACCATAAGGGTACATATATTATTTTTTTATTTTTTCACATATTATTTTTGAATCAGTGTTTTGGATTTCTTTGTATATACAAGTAGAATGTCTGTCAAGAAAAAGTTCAGCCATTGTTAATATAACAAGAATGGTTTACACAACATTGATGTAACCCAGCAGCCAAGAAGAGTGGACTGAAATGTACATGTGTGAATTATGACAACTTCACTGCACTAGTCAGTGGGTGTGGTAAACTCTGTTAAGTGGGCATGTGTACTCTGTGGCTCTCACATTCAAAATCACTGAACAAGTAGAGCAATGAGTCTGCGTCAAATTTTGCATTAAGCTTTCATCAGCAGAAACTACTCAGATAATTCAGAAGGCTGCAGCTATGGGCAACTAGTGATTGGCAACTTCATCATGACAGTGTACCCTCTCATGCATCACATCTCATGTAGAGAATTTTTCTGAAACATCAAGTCACACAGGTGACTCAGCCCCGTACATCCCAGAGTTGGTGCCCTGTGACTTCTGGACTTTCCCAAAACTAAAATTACCTTTGAATGGGAAGAGATTTCAGACTGTTGATGAGAGTGAGGAACATACAATGGCACAGCTGGTGGTGATAGGGAGAACTGTATGAGGTTCCAAGGTGCTTATTTTGAAGGGGGCTGAAGGTCATTGTCTTATGTACGATGTTTTTTTTCTATCTTGTATCTTCAATAAATTACTCTATTTTTCATATTACATGGCTCAATACCTTCTAGATAGACATCATACTGACAAATGGAATTTCTGGGTCATAAGGCAGTTTCATCTTTAGTTTTGTAAGGTAACTCCATACTGTTTACCACAGTGGCTGCACCAGTCTGCATTCCCACCAACAGTGCACAGGGGTTGCCTTTTCTTCACATACTCGCCAACACCTGTTTGATGATTTATCGATGATGGCCATTCTGACAGGTGTGAGGTTATAGATCATTGTGGTTTTAATTTGCATTTCTCTGACAATTAGTAACATAGAGCACCTTTTCATATATCTATTGGCCATCTATATGCCCTCTTTGGAGAAATATCTATTCAAGTCCTCTGCCTATTTTTAATAAAATTGTTTGGGGGCTTTTTTCATGTTAAGCTGTATGAACTTTTTATGAACTTAGGATATTAACCCCTTATTGGATGTCTCATTGGTGAATATATTCTTTCATTCAGTAGTGTGTCTTTTTGTTTTGTTGATGGTTTCCTTTGCTATGCAAAATCTTTTTAGTTTGATGTAGTTTCATTTGTTTATTTTTTCTCTTGTTTCCCTTACCTAAGTAAATATATCAGAAAAATATTGCTAAAATAAATGTCAGAGATTTTACTGCTAATGATTTCTTCTACAAGTTTTATGGTTTCAAGACTTACATTTAAAACATTAATCCATTTTGAGTTTATTCTTGTATATGGTACAAGAAGATACCTTCTTTTAGTATGTATCTGTCCAATTGAGTTTTTATGCCTTATTTTATGTCCTTGACCATATAAGCATGGGTTTATTTTTGTATTCTCTACTTCCTTTCATTGATCTATATGTTTGTTTTATGCCAGTACTATGCTGTTTGATTACTGTAGCCTTGTAGTACAGTTTGATATCAGGTAATGAGCTACCTCCAACTTTGTTCTTCTTTATCAAGATTGCTGTGGCTATTTGGGGTCTTTTGTGTTCCATATAAATATTTGGACTATTTGTTCTAGTTCAGTGAAAAATGCCACTAGTGTTTTAATAGTAACTGCATTGAATCTATAGGTTGCTTCAGTTGTGTGGATATTTTAATGATATTAATTCTTCCTATCCATGAGCATACTTCTGTTTATTTATATCTTCTTCAATTTATTTCTTCAGTGCCTTACATTTTTCAGGGTTCAGGTCTTTTACATCCTTGGTTAAATTTATTACTAGGCACAGAAATATAAAAGATTGTAAGAAATTTCTATGAAAAACTATATGCCAAGAAATTTGCAAACCTAGGTGAAATACACAAATTTCTAAATAAATATAATCTTCCAAAACACAATGAAGAAGAAGCAGAAAGCCTGCACTGACCAATAAAAGAAGACAAAATTGAAGTAGTAATCAAAAACTCCCAACACACAAAAGCCCAGGATCAGATGGTTCCACAGGAGAATTTTACAAAGCATTTAAGGAAGAGATAACCCCTATCCTTCAAAGACTATTCCAAAGAAGACAGAAGACTCCTAAACTCTTTTTATGAAGCCAGCATCATCCTAATCCCAAAACCAGATAACGACACAACAAAGAAAGAAAACTTCAGGCCAGTATTGCTGATGAAAATAGATGTTAAAATGCTCAACAAAGTATTGACAAATCATATCCAGCAATATCTTAAAAAGATCAGACACCATGACCAAGTGGGATATATCCCAGGGATGCAAGGATGGTACAATATTCATAAATCCATAAATGTAGTACATCACATAAACATAAGCAAAGACAAGAATCACATGATTATATCAATAGATGTGGAAAAACCATTTCATAAGGTATAGCATCCATTTATGATAAAAAACACTCAACAAATTGGGAATAGAGGGAGCATTCCTCAACATAATGAAGGCCATATATGAGACACCCACAGCCAACATCATACTCAATGGGCAAAACTAAAATCTTTCCCACTAAGATCAGGAACAAGACAAAGTTGTCCACTTTCACCACTCCTATTCAACATAGTATTGGAACTCCTAGTCACAGGAATCAGGCAAGAAAAGGAAATAAAAAGCATCCAAAATGGAAAAGAGGAAACAAAACAGTCATTGTTTGAAGATGACATGATAATGTACATGATAGTTTATAGGAGAAAATCCTATAAGCTCCACCAAAAAACTGTTCCACCTAATAGATGAATTTGGCAGAACAGTGGGATACAAAGTCAATATTCAAAAATCAAAGGTATTTTTGTATATGAACAATGAAACAGCAGAAGCAGAAATCATGGGGAAAATCTTATTTGATATAGCAACACGATAAGTAAAATACCTAGGAATAAACTTAACCAAGGAGGTAAGAGACCTGCACTCAGAAAACTACACAACACTGAAGAAAGAAATTAAGGGAGACACAAACAAATGGAAACATATACCATGTTCATGGATTGGAAGAATTAACATAATCAAAATGTCCATGCTACCCAAAGCAATTAATAGATTCAATACAATACTTATTAAAGTACCAATGGCATATTTCATAAATATAGAACAAACACTTCAAAAATTTATATGAAACCCTAAATGATCCTGAGTAGCTGCTGCAATTTTGAGAAAGAAGAGCCAAGTAGGAGGGATCACAGTACCTGATACCAAACTGTATTACAAGACCACTGTAATTAAAACAGCCTGGTACTGGCATCAGAACAGACACATAGACCAATGGAATAGAATAGAGAGCCCAGAAATAAACCCAAGTCTGTATGGACAGTTAATATTTGACAAAGGGAGAAGCAGCATAAAATGGAGTAAAAATAGCCTGTTCAACAAATGGTGTTGGGAGATCTGGACAGCTATATGCAAAAGAAGAAAGAAAGAAAGAAAGAAAGAAAGAAAGAAAGAAAGAAAGAAAGAAAGAAAGAAAGAAAGAAAGAAAGAAAGAAAGAAAGAAAGAAAAAGAAACTTGAGCACCAACTTACACCATACACAAAAATTAATTCAAGGTGGAAAAAAGATTTAAGTATAAGTCTTGACACCATCAAAGTCCTAGAAGAGAACATAGGAAGGAAAATCTCAGAAATTTCATGCAGCAATATTTTCACTGTTATGTCCCCTACATCAAGGGACATGAAGGAAAGAATACACAAATGGGATCTCATCAAAATAAAAAGCTTCTCCACAGCTAAAGAAATCAGCATTAAAATGAAAAGAGAACCAACTGAATGAAAAAACATATTTGCCAATGATACCTCAGACAAGGGTTTGATCTCCAAAATACATAAAGAGCACAAACAACTCCACTCCAGGAAGACAAACAACCCAATTAAAACATGGGCAATAGAGCTGAACAGACACTTAACCAAGAAGGACATACAAAGGGCCCAGAGACATATGAAAAGATGCTCAGCATCACTAGCCATCAGACAGATGTAAGTTAAAATCACAATGAGATACTACCTCATACTACTGAGAAAGGTAATCATAAACAAAGCAACAAACAGCAAGTGTTGGAGAGCTTGCGGAGAAAAGGGAACCTTAGTACACTGTTAGTGGGATTGCAGACTGGTACAACCACTAGGAAAAAGAGTATGGGATTTCCTCAGAAAGCTAAAAATGGAACTGCCTTTTGACCCATCAATTCCACTACTAGGATTATATCCTAAGAACCCTGAAACACCAATCCAAAAGAACCTATGCACCTGAATGTTCATAGCAGCACAATTTACAATAGTCAAGTGCTGGAAGCAACCTAAGTGCCCAGCACTAAATGAATGGATCAAAAAACTATGGTACATTTACACAATTGGAATTCTATGCAGCAGAAAGAAAGAGCTCCTACTTTTTGCAACAGCCTGGATGAAACTGGAAAGCATTATGCTAAGCAAAATAAGCCAGGCAGTGAAAGACAAATACCATATGATGTCACCTTTAACAGGAACCTAATCAACAAAACAAGCAAAGAAGCAAAATATAACCAAAGACACTGAAATTGAGAACAGGCTGTCAGTGACTGGAAGGGATAGGGGAGAGAAATTCAGGGGGAAAGAGGAAGGGTTTACAGGAACAAGTATAAAGGACACATGGACAAAAACTAGGGGGCATGGAAATGAGAGGGAGGTGGGAAGGGCTGGCATTGTGGGGAGGGGTGGGTGAAAAAGGCAGAAAACTACTTGAACAACTATAAAAACTTAGTAAATAAAAAATACATATACTAGAAAAATTATTCCTAGGTATATTTTTATGCACGTGTAAATGACATTTTTTAATTTTATTTTTTATTTTTTAAATATTTAATTTATTTTTAATTGTTGCTCTTGCACAGTTTTCTGTCTTTTGCTCCCATTCCAGCCCACCGCCCCAGCCCTCCCCACCTCTCTCCCATTTCCACCCCCGCTATTTTTTCTCCATGTGTCCTTTATACTTGTTGCTCCAAACTCTTCCCCTTTCCCCCTGAAATTCCCTCCCCTCTCCCTTCTGGTGACTATCAACCCCTTCTCAATTTCAGTCTCTTTGGTTATATTGTGCTTGTTTATTTTTTTGATTAGGTTCCTGTTAAAGGTGAGATCATATGGTATTTGTCTTTCACCACCTGGCTTATATCACTTAGCATAATGCTCTCCAGTTACATCCATGCTGTCACGAAGGGTAGGACCTCCTTCTTTCTTTCTGCTGCATAGAATTCCATTGTGTAAATGTACCAAAGCTTCTTAATCCATTCATTTACTGATGAGCACCTAGGTTGCTTCCAACACTTGGCTATTGTAAATTGTGCTGCTATGAACATTGGGGTACATAGGTTCTTTCAGATTGGTGTTTCAGGGCTCTTAGGATATAATCCTAGCAGTGGAATTGCTGGGTCAAAAGGGGGATCCATTTTTAGAAAATTTCATACAGCTTTCCATAGTGGTTGTACCAATCTGCAATCCCACCAACAGTGCACTAGGGTCCCCTTTTCTCCACAACCTCTCCAACACTTGTTTGTTGCTTTGTTTATGGTAGCCATTCTGACTGGTGTGAAGTGGTATCTCATTGTGGTTTTAATTTGCATCTCTCTGATAGCAAGCAATATTGAACATCTTTTCATGTGTCTCTGGATCCTCTGTATGTCCTCCTTGGAGAACTGTCTGTTCAAGTCCTTTGCCCATTTTTTATTTGGGTTGCTTGTCTTCTTAGAGTGGAGTCATGTAAGTTCTTT
Source organism: Anoura caudifer (assembly GCA_004027475.1). NCBI lineage: Eukaryota > Metazoa > Chordata > Mammalia > Chiroptera > Phyllostomidae > Anoura > Anoura caudifer. The sequence goes on from PVKU01007794.1 coordinate 29,040, forward strand.
ATATATTTTGGAAATTAAATCCTTGTCTGAGATATCATTGGCAAATATGTTTTCCCATAGAGTTGGTTCTCTTTATATTTTAATACTGTTTTCTTTAGCTGTGCAGAAGCTTTTTATTTTGATGAGATCCCATTTATTTATTCATTCCTTTATATCCCTTGCTTTAGGGGAATATCAGTTTAAACATTGCTGCGTGAAATGTCTGAGATTTTCCTTCCTATGTTCTCCTCTAGGACTTTAATGGAGTCACAGCTTATATTTAAATCTTTTATCCACCTTTAGTTTATTTTTGTTTATGGTGTAAGCTGGTGCTCAAGTTTCATTTTGCACATAGCTGTCCAGTTCTTCCAACACCACTTGTTGGAAGAGGCTACTTTTACTCCATTTTATGTTGCTGCCTCCTTCGTCAAATATTAATTGACCATAGAGAATTGGGTTTATTTCTGGGCTCTCTGTTCTATTCCACTGGTCCATGTTCCTATTTTTGTGCCAGTAGCAGACTGTTTTGGTTACAATGGCCTTGTAATACAGTTTGGTGTCAGGTATTGTGATCCCTCCTACTTTGCTCTTCTTTCGCAAAATTGCTGCAGCTATTCGAGGTCATTTATGGTTCCATATAAATTTTTGAAGTGCTTGTTCTATGTCTGTGAAATATGCCATTGGTACTTTAATAAGTATTGGATTGAATCTATAAATTGCTTTGGGTAGTATGGACATTTTAATGATGTTAATTCCTCCAATCCACGAACACAGTATATGTTTCCATTTGTTTGTGTCTTCCACGATTTCTTTCTTCAACGTTGTGTAGTTTTTAGAGTGCAGGTCTTTTACCTCCTTCATTAGGTTTATTCCTAGGTATTTTATTTTTCTTTTTGCTATGAAATGGGATTTTTTCCTTGACTTCTGCTTCTGCTCTTTCGTTGTTGGTATACAAAAATGCCTTTGATTTCTGGATATTGACTTTGTATCTGGCTGTTTGGCCAAATTCATTTACTAGGTTGAGCAGTTTTTTGGACGAGTCTATAGGATTTTCTATGTACACTATCATGTCATTTGCAAACAATGATAGCTCTGTTTCCTCCTTTCCAATTTGGATGCCTTTTATTTCCTTTTCTTGTCTCATTGCTGTGGCTAAGACTTCCAATACTATATTGAATAGAAGTGGTGAAAGTGGACACCCTTGTCTTGTTCCTGATCTCAGTGGAAAAGATTTTAGTTTTTACCCATTGAGTATGATGTTGGCTGTAGGTCTCTCATATATGGTCTTGATTATGTTGAGGAATGCTCCCTCTATTCCCTCTTTGGTGAGTGTTTTTATCATAAATGGGTGCTGTACCTTATCAAATGCTTTTTGCAATTCTATTGATATGATCATGTGATTTTTGTCTTTGCTTTTTTGTATGTGATGTATTACATTTACTGATTTGCAAATGTTGAACCAACCTTGCATCCCTGGGATGAATCCCACTTGGTCATGGTGTATGATCTTTTGAATGTATTGTTGGGTGCTGGTTGCCAATATTTGTTGAGAATTTTAGCATCTACGTTCATCAGCGATATGGGCCTAAAGTTTTCTTTCTTTGTTGTGTCTTTATCTGGTTTGAGGATTAGAATGATGCTGGGTTCATAAAAAGAGTTTGGGAGTTTTCCATCTTCTTGGATTTTTTGGAACAGTCTATGAATGATAGGGGTTAGCTCATCCTTAAATGCTTTGTAAAATTCTCCTGTGAAACCATGTGGTCCCGGGCTTTTGTGTGTTGGGAGTTTTTTGATTACAGCTTTTATTTCATCTGCTGTTATTGGTCTGTTCAGGCTTTCTGCTTCTTCCTCATTGAGTTTTTGGGGATTATATTTTTCTAGAAACTTGTCCATTTCACCTAGATTTTCAATTTTCTTGGCATACAGATCTTCATAGTAATTTCTTACAATCCTTTGTATTTCTGTGGGGTCAGTTGTAATCTCTCCTCTTTCATTTCTGATTGTGTTTAGTTAGGTCCTCTCTGTTTTTCTCTTGATGAGCCTGCTTAAAGGCTTGTCCATTTTGTTTATCTTTTCGAAGAACCTACTCCTGGATTCATTGATACTTAGAATTGTGCTTTTAGTCTCTATGTCATTTAATGCTACTCTGATCTTGGTTATTTCCTTCCTTCTACTTGCTCTGGGCTGTCTTAGTTGTTATTCCTCAAGTTCTTGTAGGTATAGGGTTAAGTTGTTTGTTTGAATTGTTTCTACCTTTATTAGGTAGGCCTGTATTGCTGTGAACTTTCCTCTGAGGACTGCCTTTGCTGTGTCCCATAAGTTTTGGGTCATTGTGAGTTCATTTTCATTTGTTTCCAGAAACTGTTTGATTTCTTCCCTAATTTCATTCTTGACCCATTCATTGTTTAATAGCATGCTATTCAATCTCCATGATTTTGAGGATTTTGGGTTGTTCCCCTTGGGGTTGGTTTCTAGTTTCAGTCCCTTGTGGTCAGAGAAAATGCTTGGTATGATTTCAATTTTCTTGAATTTGTTGAGGCTGGTTTTGTGTCCTTTCATGTGGTCTATCTTTGAGAATGTTCCATGTGCATTTGAAAAGAATGTGTATTTAGTTACTTTGGGATGAAGGGCTCTCTCTATATATATAACAGTTAAGTCCATTTCATCTAGAATGTTGTTCAATGCCACAGTATCTTTGTTGATATTTTTTTAGAAGATCTGTCCATTTTTGACAGTGGGGTGTTAAAATCCTGTACTATAATTGTGTTGGTGTCCATATCTTTCTTGAAGTCCTCTAAGATTTTGTTGATGTATTAAGTGCTCCTATGTTGTGTGCATATATATTTACAATGTTTATGTCTTCTTGGTGGATTCTTCCCTTGAGTATTATGAAGTGACCTTCTGGGTCTCTCTTTATGGCTCTTCTTTTGATGTCTATTTTGTCTGATATTAGTATTGCTACCCAGCTTATTTTCCTGTCCATTTGCTTGGAAAATTTGTTTCCAGCCCTTCACTTTTAGTCTGTGTAGGTCTTTTGTCCTGAGGTGGGTCTCTTGTAGGCAGCATATGTGTGGGCCATGCTTTCTTATGCATTCAGCATAAGAATTTATGCTGAATTTATGCTGAAAGGCATTATTCTATGCCTTTTGATTGGAGCACTTAATCCATTTACATTTAAGGTTATTATTGATAGGTACTGATTCATTGCCCTTTTCGTACCTATGTTCCCGTCTCTCTCTCTCCCTTTTCCTTCCTTTCTTTAAAACAGTCCTTTCAGCATCTCTTGCAGAACTGGTTTGGTAGAGGTGTATTCTTTGAGACTTCTTTTGTCTGGGAAGCTCCTTATTTCACCTTCTATCTTGATTGAAAGCCTTGCTGGGTAAAGTAGTCTTGGTTGCAGGCCTTTGGTTCTCATTACTTGGAATATTTCTTTCTATTCTCTTCTAGCTTGAAGCATTTTCATTGAGAAGTCAGCTGCTAGGCTTTTCGGGGCTTTCTTGTATGTTACTTCCTTTTTCTCCCTTGCTGACTTTAAGATTCTCTCTTTGTCTTGGAATTTTGCCATTTTAAATATGATGTGTCTTGAAGTGGGCCTCTTTGGGTTCCTCTTGATATGGACTCTCTGTGTTTCCTGGATTTGTGTGACTTTTTCTGTCATCAAATTAGGGAAGTTTTCCCTCATTACTTTTTCAAACAGGTTTTCTATCCCTTGCTTTTCTTCTCCTTCTGGTATCCCTATTATACAGATATTATTACATTTCATATTGTCTTGGATTTCTCTTAATCTGTCTTCATTCTTTCTGAGCCTCTTTTCCTTTTCTTGCTGTTTCTGGATGTTTTTTTCTAGTTCGTCCTCCAACTCACTGATCCGATCTTCTGCTTCATCAATTCTGCTTTTCATTACTTCCACTGTGTTCTTCAGTTCAGAAATTGTATTCTTGATTTCCTCTTGGCCCTTGTTGATAGTTTCTATTTCCTTTTTTGTGTTGATATATTTTTCAGTGAGTTTATCGTAGCTTCCCTGTAGTTTCTGGTAGCTCATTGAGAGCTCATGGAGCTTCCTGACAACCATTGTTTTGAACTCAAAATCTGACAGTTGAGCTGCCTGTGTTTCATTTAGCATTCTTTCTAGGGCTTCCTCCTTTCCTTTCATTTTGGGGATTATTTCTTTGTCTTCCCATTGTTTTTGAGGTTCTTCTTATTGGCCTTAGCTTCTTAAATTGGTCTGTTCTGGCTCCCTGGGTTTATGGTGTGAACTTCTGTGGAAGAATACCTGTGAGATTCAGTGGTGCTGTCTCCTTCAGGTATCCTGGTGTTCACAGGATCCACTGTCTTATCTGTTGAAATGCCCCCTCCTTGGGACCAACTCTGTTTTCTTCACAGTTCTGGGGTTGGTTTTTTTGTTGTTGTTTTGTTTTGTTTTGTTTTTGTCTTACTCGTGGGTATTTAAAAAGAGAAAAGAGGGAAAAAAATGGAAAGAGAAGAAAGAAGAAGAAAAGAAAAAAGGAAGGAACAATAGATAAAATTGGAAAGAAAGGAAGAAGGAATAAGGCAGGAAAGAAGATATGAGAAGGAAAGGGTGTTGAGGGGTAAAAAAAGATAAAAATAATGAAAAAATAATAGAAAAAAAAATTAAAATTTAAAAAGAGAGAAAAAGGAAAAAAAGAAAAAAGCACAAGAAAAGAGAAAAAATAAAAATAGAAAAACCCCAAGAACTCTTGCTGTTTTCAATCTTGCTGAGCTGGTGTTTCTGTTCTTGCTGGCTGCAATGGCCTAGGGGTGACAGTATCACTTTTCTCCCTGTTCTGCGCTCAGCTATCTTTGTGGTACTGTCCTCAGAGCTAGCTCTGGGCCTCTCCACCCAGGGCCTCAGGTGTACGTTCTGAGGAAGCGTGTGCCTATCCCAGTTGCATGCAGGTGCCTATGATCTTGCAGCCACCTGGGGTCACAGACGGCTGCCAATCCTCGCGTGCTCATCCCCCATTGCAGGCTTGGACAGTCGTGCGAGTTCAGGTGTGCAGCTGTTCCAATGGCGCCAGGAGCCAAAGGTCCTGCAAGCTCAGGCGAGCAGCCGACCCAAGGGCACCAGGCTCCTGCGAGCTCAGACGCATGTCTGTCCCAATGGCACCAGGAGCCAAAGGTCCCATGGGCACTGGGTTCCCGCAAGCTCAGGCTTGCAACCATCCCATGGTGCCGGGAGCGAAAGGTCCCGTGAGCTCAGGTGTGTGGCTGTTCCAATGGTGCCGGCCGCCAACAATCAGGTGAGATCCAATGTGCAGTCCTCCCTGGGATATGCGTGGGTGTTCACACCCCCAGCTTGTCGGCCACTGAGACCCCAACTCCTCTCTGTGAGATTTCAAGCAACTGGGTTTATCCCAGTGCAGCTAAAACTTTGTTTGGCTGGGGAGGGAGCAGTTGACCCAGCTCTCTCCCTAATCTTGTGGTGAGCCTGGTGAGTGTCGGCCCAGGGCCTCAGTCCCACCCTGGTGTCTGCACTGCCCCTTGGGCTCTTATTGTTCTGAAGTACTCTCCTTACCGTCTGGTTTTTCAATGTCCACTACAATTTTTGATCTCCTGTTTTCAAATATGCTGTGTTTCTGATGGCTGTTTGCTCTGTTCTGATGTAAATTGACCAGGATTTTCACCTGTGTGTAGGGGGAAGTGAAATATGCTCCTTCCTACTGCACTGCCATCTTCCATCCAGAGATTGTTTTATTAGTTGCCATGAATTGTTGACAAACTTTTTGGGATTAGCGCTTTCCTTCCTGGGTGAGCTTAGAGTCAGGTCAAATACAGATAAACCCTGTGAATAGGGCTTTTCATGGAGATACCAGACAGTGATAATTCTCTGGAATGTATGTTTTAGAAGAAGTGCATACTTGTTCTGCACTATTCAGTTGCTGTTACAAGTTTTCACAGCTACTGTGATTGTAAGGCAGCTACTTTTCAAAAACTACTGCACACCTGGAGAGATGGGATTGGTATAAGTCAAGTTAAAATTCCACAAAGTTCACAAAACTCACTGTTCTTACTGAGACTTGGCCATTTTTCTGAAATAAATGGTCCTCAAATTATTGCAAGCTTTGGGTTAAATTCCAGATTTCTGAAGTAATTGATTTTGACTATTTTTTGCCGGTATTCTCATTGCATTTTTGGAGGGGCAGGGTTTTTTTTAGAAGATTTTATTTAATTATTTTTAGAGAGGGGAAGGGAAGGAGAAATAGAGGGAGAAAAATATCAGTGTGTGGTTGCCTTTCACACACACCCCACTGGGGACTTGGCTGCAACCCAAGCATGTGCTCTAGACTGCAAATTGAACCAGTGACCCTTTGCTTCTCAGGCCTGACACTCAGTCCACTGAGCCACACCAGCCAGAGCATGTAGAAGCAGATTTTTTAAGTTCTTTATCATTCTAAAGGTGCTTCTTTAGGTGCGGATATTAGGAGAAAGACAATGAGATCAATTTTGGCCTAACTGAATAATCAATTTTGCCTTTGTGATACCTAAGATGACATGTCTTGTAGACAGTTAAATATATGTGTCATTTAACAGATGCAATTGTTAATATTTCTTTTTGGACTTCATTTGAAGTAAGTTGAGTTGTTGCATTTCTTAATCTATGGCATGTTAACAATGTTATTTCATACAAAGCTCTTCTCTGGTATGTATGTATGTATGAGTACTTTTATATGTTCAATCTCTACTCTTCTTCTCCCTTCACAGACAATCATTTTGATTTTTAATATGTATATTTTAGCTCATTAAGTATTCTCCCAAAATGTGTATTATTGTTTTGTTCATATTTTCTTTGGAATCATGAAAATACTGTATCATATACACAAATACACATACACTCAAAGACACAAACACACACACACACTTGATGGGTTATCAAATTTAGCTGCAGATTAAAATGTAAGTTTAATCTGATGCTCAACTTGTAGCCCATATATAAAAAAATCAGAATCTGTGGGGGTAGGACCCATGCATTATAAGTTTTAAATTACTTTGGGTGATGTTAATATATATATGTATATACATGTAGTAATCTTTTTCTTAGTTTTTAAACCCAGAAATATGTTTTAAAAATTTGTTCATGTCTCCACATGTGCATTTCATCCAGAGGTCAAACTTTTTCTGTAAAGGGTCAGATTATTAAATAACTTTGACTTTTCAGGCTATATAATCTTTGTTTAACTCAACTCTATTATTGTAGTATGAAAACAGCCATAGACAATACATAAACAAATGGATATGGCCACATTCCAATAAAATATTATTTACTGAAAAACAGTAGATGAGCCATATTTGGTACATGGGCCACAGATTGCTGACCATCATCTAGTCCTTTGCTTCTAACTGCTGGGTATCCCCATGTAATACATCTACTGCACTTTCCCTATGTTTTCTTTTAGTCAGAGGCTAGTTGGCAACTAACTTTTTACTACCACAAATAATGTTGCAATGAATATGTATCTGCCTATGCATATCCTTATGGCCCCATGAAGCTTTGATCATATAATTCTAGGTCTCTCCAGAATGACTGTACAATCTACATTCCTATCACCAGAACATAAGGATTCATAGATCTTCATATCCACAACATTTGGCATTATCTAACTGTCTAAATTTTGCTGGTTTGCTTTCGGATTTTTAAAAATTTGTATTGTTATCTTGTTTATACCTGTCTCTCATAAATCTCTAATCATGTTCCATGAGGGCAGGGACTTTATCTAATTTTGCTCACTATTCTGTTTTTAGCACTTGGCACAAACCTGGCATATAGTAGGTCTTCCATAAGTATTTGTGGAAAAAATAGATATATGAGCACTTCTGTGTTAGTTTTACAAAAATATGTGCTCATTTTTTATTGATAGAGTTGAACTGGTGACCTGAGGTGAGTAAAAGAAACCTTTTTAGTTTGAGTAGCTGGATTCCTAATCTCAAGAGGACTATTCTCTGGAAAAGTGGGCAAAAAATTCATTCATTCTACTTATTCATAAAATATTTTTGAGCACTTATCATGCTATGTGCCAGACATTATGCACAATACTAAACAAGACAGACAGAGCCCTGCCCTCAGAATGCCCACAGTATGATGGAGATGTCAGCAGTATGAGCATAATTGTCATACAAGTACAGGAATGTTACTGGGGAAATATCAAATTATCTGGAGGCTCTTAGCAAGTATCCCCTAACCTAATCTAACAGGAGTAGGGAAGGCAAGCATGTAATTATATAAGATGGCTTCTTATAAAATGCTCAGAGATTTTCTCTGGCAATGGGATATTGAAAGAATTCAGGGATTCATAGGAGAGAACAGTAATATTTTAGTACCACTATACAAATAAGGTTGGATATGTCTTCAAGCTGTTCTGCAAATAGTAGAGTGATTTAAAGGAATCTAAGATAATTGTGCTTAAATCTCCTCTTCCTCAATTATTCTGAGTATTAAAGAGGAGTTGCTGGACTGGTTCCCTTTCATTTTATTAGTTGTAAAATAAATGGTTAATCCAGGTTCTCAGAAAAGCAAAGACTGTCTTATTTCTTTGGCCAATGGCTGATATGTTCAGTAGCAAATAAAAAATCTTCAGTAAACTGTAACTGATCTCATGCAATTTTGAAGGTTTAACTGCATTAGGAGAAATTCTGTATTCCTGGGAAAAGCAGAGTTGAAATTTAATGGCTAGAATTTGGTTTTGAGCACTCCTTCCTCTGCTACATACATATCTAGAAGAGTTTCACTCAGTGTTATCAGAGATTTAAAAGTTACATAAAAATCCAGTTTCCCAAAAATTACTTTATCTATCTTTGTTTATTCTTCATTCCAACATTACTTTTTTATCCCCCATCCCAATTTTCTTTTTCCTCCTTTAAAAATCTTAACAAGGAAGGACTGATAGAGTTTTATTTTTTGTTTTATTTAACATTTTGAAGAAACTTGGGGTGATTTGGTCCATGCCCAGCATTTTTAGAGACAAAACTGAAGTCCATAAAGTTGACCAACATATCCGTGGTCCAGGCTCTTTCTCAGTGGGAGAGGAAGGCTGGGATCAGTACAAATATCAAAGGACACTTCTAGGTGAGGAAGAAAGAATAGTAAAACAAAGACTGGCTCAAAAGATTAAAAGCAACAACAAAGAGCACACAGATGCCAGTATTCCATGGACTCTCTCTCATTTCTTGCTTTTCTTTGATGACTGCTCTAAAATAGTTCTTGAGCCCTTCTACATTCAGAACACTTTGGTGGTGTGCTTGAGCAAAGAAAGCCCTGAAGTCTTTACTGCTGTAAGGGTTATTGTCTGTTAACCACCTATTTTCCTACCCCATTCCATTATCTACCCTTATCTTCTCTGCTCTCTGATCTGAGAGGCACCTCTCCACAGATGGCATGGCTAACCTCCATTACCCCAGGCTCTGGTTGGGTTTGGTCAACAGGAGGCACAGACATGAGATGGAAGGACAGAAGGAGAACACATAGAAGTATTCCGTCTGCTTTCTCGACTCTCTGACAGTGACTGAGATCTTCCATGACTACAGCTCCCACTGGATGTTCTCTCCTTCCTCCATATGCCAGCACCCACAGGGTTCTATTTCTTTCCCATATTCTCCTCAGGCCTACAGATGGTAAGGGTTTCCTGCTCTGCTAATTTCTGGGTGCCTCAACATCCCTTATTTGTTCTCATAATTCAGTAGGTGGTCCTCTCATTAAAGTCTCTTTATTTGAATTTCATGGTTTGAATTCTTTTAAAATCATTTTTATTGTTATTCTATTAGTTTTCCCAGTTTTTCCCCCTTTGCTGTCCTCTGTCCATCCTACCCTCCACTCCTACAGTCAATTCTCACACTGGTGTCCATGTCCGTGGGTCATTCATAATTTTTTCCCTACTAGGATCCTGACTGATATTATTCCTCTAGGTCTTATAGTACATTTGTGACTAGCACTGTGTTTAGAACAATATTGTGGAAATTTAAAGGAAAGAGAAAAAAAGCACTAATCTTACAGACTCATGGTAGAAATGTGAAAAACACAAATATGCACACAGGGACATAAGTCCCTAAACCCAATAAAAAAGAACAATATGAACCCCATATGTATAGAGAAAGGTGCAAAATGCACACAAGTAGGGAAGTGGGGGAGATAAACATGCCTCTCTGAACCTCTGTTTTTAGCACAGTGTGCCTCACAAATATTTACCCATGCTGTGAGCTCTTTCATTTGGCAAGATGATCATATTGCAATGTCACCCCAGGGGGACCTACATTTTAGCTTGCCAGGTACTGAAGAAAGGTCTTGCTTCTTTGTGTTTCATTTGGTGAAGGTAATGCTTCCTTATGGCAAAATCATTCAGTGCTAAGGTATTTTATGTTTTCCTGTTTCTCTAAAGTCTGTCATTTCCTAAATAATGTGTGTCTGTTTCCCTGTATAATAGCCCAAAGGAAATAGAAGCACATTCCATTTAGAAGAAGGAAAAATAGCAGTTTTAACCCTATAAGTATGTGGATGCTATTGTTGCTATAGCCTTCTTAAGATAATATATCTTATGCATGATTGGCAAATGTTCTTCTCTTGCTCAGGCATGTGCCCCTGAGCTGGGCGATAAGCATCTACACAGACTGAAACTACTGTTTCATCTAGTCTGTGTACTGTGGGATGAATATCTTGAATGATTTGAAGCCTCTCTTGTTTCATCCACCGTGGTAAGCTGAAACACAAAGGGACTTTCACAATCTCTTCCCATTGGAGTTTTTTGGGGTTAAAGATGTCTTTTCTGTAACTAGGTTCTGGACATGTCCAGTACAAAGGAGCTGATAGGGTAAAAGCTCTTTTAAAAGCATCAAAATTTTAATTATTTTTAATTTCTAGGTAATACAAATAGAAGGAAACTTTGGGAGTCATGAGAGACAGGACCTCTCTTGCTACTGAACTGTAAACAAATTTAATCTAACTGTACTTCAGAATTCATTTCTTCATTTAACAAGAATAAATATCAAACACTTGCTAAGTGCAAGACACTAAGCAAGGTATAAGCTATATTTAAAATAAAAAAGGAATAGTCTTGGTCTTCAAGAAGTTTGCAGCCTGGTAGCTTAGCTGTTTGCCACCATTTAAAGGCAACTCCAGAAGACAAATAAGCTTTTTAAACTTATTTCTTAAGTTGTTCAACTTTTTTAAAATCACGGTCCATTATAGGTGGTATTATATATTGCAGTTTTATCTTCTTTATGTTATTTAGTCATTACCACCACTCTGTTAGATCAATAAAGTTAGTATAATATCCCTCATTTATAGTTGAGGAAACCCCTACAATCACTCAGCTGGGGAAAGGTCTTCTCCAGACCTCATTTAGAGAAAGGTGTTTACTTCTTCCACTTCACTACTGTCTGCATCTAGCCTCTGTTACTATTTTTTGCACACATTAATCTTATTGATCACCCAATTTTTTTGCACATGTTAATCTTATTGATTGTGCAGAAGACTTTGAACTTCTAAAGGCTCAGTTTCCTATATCTCTTTGAACTACTGCAAACATTTAACATAATGTTGAAGACATTGTTAATTCATATGGATTAGGAATATTGACTTGAGGAGATTTAAGTTAAAATTTGAGATGTACTTGAAAGAACTGACAAGGTATTTCACACTCACCTCTCCAGGACCTACATATTTAAAGGGGTATTGGCATGGAATTCTTCCTCTCCAAATGCCATTCTTCTATATGGATTTAATTTACTGCAGTTAATATATTTAGGAGGGGATGACACTATTACCTGGGAGACTTAATGGCTGAAGATCTAACTCATACACTTTAATGGAAGTAAATGCATGAGTAATTCTCACGCGGCTTAACCAGGCCCTGGATCTCACTTGGGAGATTATGATTTTAATTTAACATATCCTGCTGTACAGTGTTTGAACTATGCAGCCAACAGTGATCACTGTGAGATGAAAGCCCCAGTTGTGTTTATTTTAAGAGACTTGTGGTTCTTTGCCAAAGCCAACATTCCTGGGCAATGAATAGCAAGAGTGAATCATTCAAAGTAGGTGAGAGGTCAGAAGCCTGAAGAAAAAACTGAAAGTTGAAAGGTTTTCCTCAGTTAAATGGCAGGCATTTGAAAGGGCATTTATAAAGAAGCTATTTTGGAAACAGGTCTTTCTTTTCCAAGATGACTCTTCTGCTGGTGGATTCCTAAGACCTCTGCCTTGGCTCCACCTAATTACCATAGCTCTGGTGTTGTTCACCTTACCTGGAAATCAGGGTGGAAAAATACTCTGGTTCCTGTCTCTGTGGCTCTGGACAATGGCCTCGTAGGGGTACAGAACATTAGCCAAGTTCTTGAAGGAAAGGTAGGGACATTCTCTGTGAGAAACAAGCTGGCACACTGCTCATGTGGCATGACTTTGGTGAGTATACAACAAATCTAGGATTTGAGGATTATATCTAGATTTACCAAGTATTATGGAATGTCAACAAGCATGACATTAAAGGCTGAGGGTATGACAAATTTTTATTGAGCACGTAGTATGTACCAGGTTCTTATTTAATCCTCAATCATCAAAAAATGCAGGTATTTTAATGGATGAAGAAACTGAAGCTTATAGAGTTGAAATCATTTAGGTAGCTAGTGCTCAAGCAAGATTCAAAGCTGAGTAGGATGGAAAGAACTCCATCTATTACCACCAGTTATAATAGCTGGAATAAAACAAATAATCAGTTTAATTTCTGGCTAATGTATATGAAATTTAACTTCTATCTTTATAGGAAAGACAAAAACCAAACCAATTTGATGTTATTCACAATACCCTAAAATATCAGAAGGTAAGATATCCACTCTAAGCTCAGCCTTAGGAGAAACAAAATGAAAACAGACTACAAAAGATAACAAACTTGTGCCTCATCTCTGTCCTCAGGGGAAAAAATGGGTCTGTACATGAACTGGGCCTAAAACTTGGACACCAGCAACATGCCAGGGTTAGCAGAAATTTATCCTAGTTATCCCTTGAGATAAAGTGATGGCATTTCCTGAAGCCTGTTTTCAATGCAGGGGCTCTGGAAGGGAAGCCCAACAGGCCATATCGGATTTTCCCTAAATTGTTTCATTTAACAATTAGCCATCATCTCATGGAGCAGGAAGGGTCTGATTGAGAAAGCATGGGACACAGTGTCTAGACTGGGCACCTTGCTGAGGTTGTGTATGGTGGAAAGTTCTGGGGCAAAAACAGTTCAAGTAAAGCAGTTCCAGGGTGAAAGGCAGTCACTGAGCAACAAGAAGTCTCCCTCTGAGTACTGGGTAGGGTAGGCAGATGCAAGTTAAATTACCAGAGCTCACTTGAGGGGGCCATGGTGAAGGTGAGCAGTTGGAAAGGCATCTTTTTATTTACTTATTTTTAAAATTTTATTTTAATTGTTCTTGTACAGTTTCTGTCTTTTACGCCCATCACAGTCCCAGCCCTCCCCACCTCCCTCCCATTTCCACCTCCCCTAGTTTTTGTCCATGTGTCCTTTATACTTGTTCCTGCAAACCCTTCCCCCTTTCCCCCTGAAATTCCCTCCCCTCTCCCCTCTGGTGACTGTCAGCCTGTTCTCAATTTCACTTATTTTTTGATTTTAATGAAAATTTCATTAATTAAAAATATAGATAAGAAGATAAGGTTGATGAGATAATATTGTATGTTAGTAATAGTCATTCAAGTCATGAATTACAACTTCTTTTGTGTTATAGGTGCTCATTTGTTTTATTTTATATTTTGTTTTTCAATTAAAATAAACATTCAATATTATACTACTTTCAGGTAGATGGCATAGTGGTTACATAGTCATATAACTTACAAAGTGATCCCCTCAATAAATCTAATACCCACCTGGCACCATACGTACTTATTACAACATTACTGACTATATTCCCTATGCAGTACTTTACATCCCCATGACTGTTTTGTAACTACTAATTTATACTTCTTAATCCTTCACCTTTTTCACCCAGTCCCTAACCCTCATCCCACCTGGCAACCATTAGTTTGTTCCCTGTATCTATGAGTCTGTTTCTGTTTTGTTTGTTTATTTTGTTCCTTTAGATTCCATATATAAGTGAAATCATATGGTATTTGTCTTTCTCTGACTTGTTTCACTTAGCATAATATCCTCTAGGTCCATTCATATTGCCCCAAATGGCAAGATTTTATTCTTTTTTATGGCTGAGTAATATTCCATTGTACATATATACTACATCTTCTTTATCCAACCATCTATTGATGGACAGTTAAGTTGCTTCCATATCTTGGCTATTGTAAATAATGCTGCAACAAACATAGGGATGACATATATCTTTCCAAATTAGTGTTTGGATTTCTTCAGATAAATACCCAGAAATGAACTTTTTGGGTCATGAGGTAGTTGTACTTTTAATTTCTTGAGGAATCTCCATACTGCTTTCTATAGTGCCTGCACCAATCTGCTTTTTTACCAGTGGTGCATAAGGGTTTTCTTTTCTCCACATTGAGAGGCATTTTTCAAAAGTTCCCATTGGTGCTTTCAGTTGAGTTTTGGTGCTGACATAATGTGTGTGTGCATGTAAATTTCTCTTTTAAGTAATATTGTGTCCAAGTCTTTACTTTCCCTTTCATTGACTCTGCAGTAGCTGTGCTGGGAAACTTGTATTGGAAGAGAGTTTTGAGAGCTCTGCTTTGAGGAAATGTTCTTAGCAAACCCTAATATAGTCATGGCCTCAGATGATGATTCTTCAAAGAATCTGGGTGTTCCCTGTTTGGGGGATTTGGTGACTTAACAGAGGCCTGTATATGAAGGGGTGATGCATATGTACATGCAGGAGGGGGTTGGGGAGACACTGTGAGGGATTTTCCTCTGGTCCCTATCACCTCTGGTGGTACTTTCTGTCTCCCTTGGTTTCTCGTTTCCCTGGCCACCCTCCAATTGCCCCTGTCTGGTGGTGGCATGCTTTGTGATTTATTTTCTTTTGCTCTTCTCTGAGCTATAGCTAATTAAAGATACTGCCCCAGTCATTTCCAACATACCCACTCTGCTTCCTTTGCCACAGTCTCTTTCCTGTCAGGACCTATTACAGTTTATGATTCAGAGCAAAGGCAGATGTTGCAGGAGACAAACATCTCTTGAGACTAAGGTTAAGCTGAGACTGGCTGTTTTTGTATAGTTTGAAGAACAGGAGAGAGGAGGGCTCCTGTCTCTGGTACATGGTTTTGAAGGGGACGAATGAGCAGAGGCCACTGACTGGTCTGTGGGAAGGGAAAGAGTGGGGATTGTGAAGCTGAACTTAATTTTGTTTTTAAATGTTTTATTTATTTACTTTTAGAGAGAGAGAGGGAGGGAGAAAAAGGGAGAGAAACATTGATGACCAAGAGAAACACTCATGGGTTGCTTCTCCCACACCCCCAACCAGGCACCTGACCTGCAATCCAGGCATGTGCCCTGACCTGAAATTCAACCGATGATCTTTTGGTTTGCCGGATGATGCCCAACCCACTTAGCCATACCAGTTAGGGCATCAAACTGAACTTCTAACCAACACATGACTTGCAGAGCTGCCTGTAATCAATTCTACACACACTCCTTCTTAGAGAATGAAGAAAGCAACATAAGGGGACTGAGGACCTGCCTGCTCACCTCCTCCAGCACCCTGCACTCCCTGCCACCCACACCAGCATCAGGAAAGCCCTCATAACCTCTGCCTGGTTCGTTCTGGTTGGGATTTTTCCCTTAATACTCACAAAATTGTCTACTGATGTAGAATCAAACATCACCACCTTTGTGGAAGAAGCCATCAAGGAGGCTGCAGCAAGCATTTCTGGTGATTACTTGGAAGAGCCCATGCTTGGAGCACCAGATAAGCCCAGAACCTCCATGGAAAGCAACAAGTTCATCTCAGTGCTTTTTTAAAATGAAGCAGACTCTCTATTGGCTGTGACCTTTATTCTGCTAACCACAGCTTTCTAAGAAGATTCTGAGCTTCTGCACCAGTCTACTACTCTATAATAGGAGTTTGAATAATTGAAAAAGATTAGTGAGCCACAGTATATGCCCATCCAAGAATAAAAACAGTGGAGAGGATTGTCCACAGACAGAGGTTGTGTATTTCCTAACCATGTCCCATTTAATATGGAATTAATAAATGTTCATTTGAAATGAAAAAAACAACGTATGGATATGAGCTGACCACATTTGTAAATTCTCAATTATGTGTTGAGTGTTCATTTGTTTATTTATGTATTTAACACACATAATATTGACAACATTCCAGGCACTATCCTAAGGGTTTTACAAATGTTAACTCATTTAATTGATTATAATCACAGGAAGTAGGTACCAATATCCTTTGCGCATTGCAAATCAATAGAGAGGCACAGGATAGTTAGCTTGCTCAAGGTCACCTACTTAGTGGCAGAGCTGGGTATAAAACCCCCACAATTTTGCACTTTGTTATTCTAACCTCTTTTGCTAACATGCTAATAAGAAAGTAATTGAAGCACCTAGTACTATATAATACCATGTAAGAATAATAATTGTTTATATTGTTGTTATTAGCTAGTATTTTACTCTTATAATACTTGCAGATGTCTTAAGAATTGGTGAAGAAACAGCTCTGGAATTATCAGTTCAAATCCTGATTATAGTACTCATTGTGAGATATTGGACATGTTACTTTCTCTATGCCTTAGTTTCTTAATATGTAACATGAGAATGATAATAGTGTTTATCTGATTTTTTGTGAATATTAAATAATGTTTGTACAGCACTCAGAACAATACCTGGCACATAGTAAGTGTTCAGAAAATATTTGTTGTTCATATTACCACCTGTTGCAACAAAACTAAGTTGCTTTTAATTCTTTTCAGTGTTTTTTTCATTTCACCAATTTGTTACTTATGTCCAGAGATTTTCTGGTAATATTGCACTGTATTTATTTTTGGAAACACCAGTATGTTTCAAGCCTTTATGGGAGTTATTCAACTTAATATTGAGGTTGCAGAGCAGGCATTATCTCCTTGGGTGATAATGTGAAACTGAGGCCAGAGAAAAGAAACGACTAGATCAATTCTACATGGCCAATTGTGGTGGAATTTCTGACTAATATTGCAGTGTTCTTTGTAGCATATCTGTGCATGCAGTACCCTTCCCTTAGGCTCCCTAATCATGTGTCACCTAACCAAAATTCTTGAATCCCTTCCTGTCTGCATTAGCAAAGATTCATTTCCTCCACTTGCTTCTTGGGATGATGAAGAAGTAGGGTTCTGCAGACTCCTCTCTTCTTCCTTTCCCCATCCACCTCACCTTAATGCTTTGAGAACTCACCAAGCCTTGTTTTTCACAGTTGAGAGCCATGTCATCTCCTATTTTCAATTTCCCAGAGAGTAATAAAGGCAATGGATAAGACTAGAGACTGCTTTATCCATGAATGTTGTTTGTCTGTCAAGGCTGAGATTAAACCATGGAACTGAGATCTAAGTTTTTGTGAAACTTAGGCTAATGAATTTAGGCTAAATACTGTAGTTGGCCTTTTACTTTCAGAGCAAAAGAGAAGAGGTGGGAGGGCTGATGAAGTTGAAGAGAGCTGGTTAGAGAGTGACTGTATAGGCTGTGCTTGGCCTTGTGTTGTATAGAAAGCTCCACATGTGGTTCAGGCCTTTGCAATCTGGCCAAAGACTCCTGGGGGAAAATGAGGCTTGGGGCAAAGGGGCTGCTCCTGTTGCTTCCAGGAGGGCAATCGAGTTCCCTTGCACCTGATTCCAAATTAGGTTTTATATTTTTGGCCATAGGACATTTCATTTTCTTCTTTTCTAAAATTCATTGTATTATTTATTAATTATAGTTGGCTTATAATAATATCTTAGTAATTTTTCTGTGTGATGGAGTGGACAGAAGTTATCCACTCTCCTGGGGTTGTGACTTTGACAACTGTCTCATAAAGTCTGGGAGAGGCAATAGATTGTTGGGATTGGAGAAACAAACAGAGGGTTATTTGTCCAAAAATCAGGAAGAAGGAATGTCTGCATACTGTGGAGAGAAAAACCATCATTCAATTACACATCAGATACTTGACAGAGGACATTTGGGTCTTTGTTTCCTGACCCATGTATCAGAACCTTCCTTCTGTGTGCAGGAGATAAGGCCAGGTACAGGGACCCAAAGGAGAGGCAATGAAGCATGGTAAAAAAAATGGGCACCCTGATCTTATGGATCATGGAGATAAGGATTTTAGTTCTAGCCCACTGTCAACCAACTATGTAATCTTGGGCTGGTCTCATAACTTCTCTGAGCCTTTCTTTCTTCATCTGAAAAATTATGATATAACTTCTACTTTGTAGGAATATAATGAGGGCTAGATGAGTGTCATAGGTTGAGTTCTGAAAAAGAACAGCCTGAGATGAAGATTCTGTGCAAGTGATTTATTAAGGAAATGTTCCCAGGGACACTGGTAAGACAGTGGGGAAGCAAGACAAGGATAGGAAAGAAGCTAAGCAAAGCAAAGCCTCTAAGCAAAGTCACAGCCTCAGCCTGTTCCTTCAGGGAGTTCTGGAGATGAGATTATACCTGAGAGTTCATGCAACTTCAAGGGAGTTGGGCTTTCCCATTCTAGCCAGTTATTGGTTAAGAGCCTTGGGGTAGAGGGTGTAGGTGGAAGTAAACTCTCAGGAATTTCCAGTTCTCTGTGTCTGAAGGATGGTTTCACATTTGGTATATGCTATTAGAATCCAAAGGACACTGAAACTGGGAGAGGAGTTCATAGAAAAAGTAGAATGGGGTAAGAGGGCTCTGGACATGTAAGTGACAGTATTTGCTAAAATGGAAAAATATTCTTATTGGTCAACTTTCATCAGGGATTACCCAGAACACATGGATCTACTCTCAACATAGAACAGAATACCAGCTTTTTCTCCCAGACCTCCTGAAAGAGTATGATCTTAAACTATCTATGAGTGATCTCATGATCTCATATTGAAAGCCTGGAGAAGGAAAAGAACACCTAGAGATTGTCTAAGGGAAAAGTCATTTCTCTCCTCTAATAGGCACTCTGTACTCCATGATCTTACAAGGCAGAGAACAGAAATACAACTTGGTCATATTAGTTCATATCAATTTAGGCCCTCTTAGAATCACCTTCACTATGTAGTTGCTCAGTGCTGATAAAGCCCATAACCAAACACCTTCAGGAACAAAGTAGTCATTGTTAATCTAGTTGTGGCAAAAAAGAGCATGTCCTAGAGGAATCCATAGTATATCAGAAAGGGGACTCAGGCAGGGGCATCTAATTGGGATTGGGTTTATTCTAAGTGATTCCCAGGAGGGATTAGGAAAGCATGGACCATTCTGGGTTGGATGCTTTCAAGAAGCAAGGGCAATTCAGTATTTTGGCATCTCAGTATTTTTCATATAGGCCAAACAAAGCTGGAGTTGTCATTGGTAAAGGAACTCATGTTAATCAGAGAAGGAGGATGTTTGCTCATTTTTGTGATTGTTGATGGCTTTTTCTTTATCTTGTTCCAATATGATCATGGAGTGGCCTGTCCCAGCATTATTTATGTTAGTTGAGAACATCATGGCCTGGCTGCCAGCAGGTCTGTTTCTCACTTTCTCTGCTTGTCAGCAGACCCGTCTTTCATTTTCTCAATGGCATACTCTTTTTCTCATAAAAGTTAAAAGAAACAGCCCTACCAAGTCTGCTCCTGTAGCAGCAGTACAAATTCTAAAGAGCATGCCAGCCTTTGCAACACCTGGAATATGCCACAAAACCACTGTGGGAGTTTTGTTCAGAATTTAACACCAAGAAAAATGATTCAATTTGAGGGGTGATAGTTTTTCTTCTTCATGATAGTATGGTCTAGGCAGTCCATCCTACTTCTATTTTTGCCTTCTGCCTATAAGATGCCCAGAGCCACATTTGAAACTCCTTCAGACAATAGCCTTTTTAGCACATTTGCATTCACTTCCCCCTAGGCTTTATTTTCTATTTTTATTTTACTATTTTTTTGGTGTTATTGTTAGCTTCTTCAGATAAAGTTTGACAAGGAATAAGTTTCACTTGAAGCCATGTTGCACAGCTTGAAGCAAACACAAAATCTGATCTTGCATTAGTTCCTCATTATTTTATGGATGTAATCTGTCTCGTATAATTTAAGTGTAGAGCATCTACCTCTTCTTCTTTAATTTCCTTTCTCCCCATAACATAGCACACAGAAATGTTAAATATTTGGAAACTCTTTGTCTTTGATGGGAGATATTTGGGGGATTGTTGCAGGCAGACAGTAGAGGTCACCATGGAGCTGTGCATGATGGGGCTCACAGACCTGGAAACAGCCCAATGACTCTGAAATGACTTGGGGTTAAACATTTGATTCTGATGTGTGTTTTTGTTTTTGTTTTTGTTTTACTTTGGTCATACTACAAACAGCACTTTGTGGTGGCTGCCTTTAGTATCACTTTGATAATTTAATTGTTTAGTAAAGAGAAGGTGGCTTTTATGTATTGTTTACCTAAAAAAATTCCATTTTAAACACTAAAGAACTCTGAAAAATGGTTACAAAATGTGTTTACTTAAATATTGTGAAATGAGGATGGAAATTCGAAGTGCAGGGTATTTGTCATCTGTTCATGACTAGCAGATGGCCGACTCCTCTTCCTCCTACTACTTTGGGAGTGACTCACATCTTACAGGGTGTGAGTATTGAAATTTCAAAACTCTAGAGTAGAGGTGGCAGTGCCATAACTTGATGCAGGAGGAGTGTGACAGCCAGATGACTTTGCCAGACAGCTTGCTGCCAAAGACTTCACAAAAAATCTCTCTCATTGGAAAGAAAAGCCTTTGGACATTCAATATGGCATTTCTGAAAAGATATAGGGTATGTTTCAAGCTGTGGGTGAGACTGTGTGTGTGAAAGGAAGCAGGTAGTTTAATAGCCCAGAGCTGGGTAATAATTGCTCCTACCAAGGGCAATCATGGCAGATGGGCTCACCTGTTTGGGCTTGTCAGCTCTATAGAATGGTGGCAAGTCTGCCTGCAGCCATTCTCAGAACCAAATCTGAGCTATTCTCACATGCTCCAATAAATGGGAGAGTAAATACAGTTTAAATAGATACAAGTCATAAAAGTTTTTCTTTTTCTCTTTTGTTTAATTAAAATGAACTCAGAGTTCAAAATACTGGTAATCAGGATGCTCACAGAAATGATTGAGTTCAGTTGCAAAATGAAGGAAAAAATGAGGGCTATATAAAGTGAAATAAAAGAAAATATAAAGGGAACCAACACTGAAGGGAAGGAAACTGGAACTCAAATCAATGATCTGAAACAAATGGAAGAAACAAATATCCAATCAGAACAGAATAAAGAAAAAAGAATTTAAAAAAAATGAGAGGCGTAGGAACCACTAGGACAACTTTAAACACTCAACAAGTCATAAAAGCTTTTATTCCTTCTTTTGTTTAATTAAAAGGAACTCTATGTCTACTATTCTTAACCAAAGAAAAAAACAAACAAAAAATAAACCCTAATACTGTATTTTAGGTAATTATATTTGCTTAAAGAAGAATCCTGCTAGGCAAGTGAACTAACAGCTAACTTGACTTAAAGCTGCAGATTCTACTTTCCTTCGTGTGATAGCTAGTAACCGAAGATACCAATGAAGTGCACCTCCTGATATTCCACCTTCCTCTAGTCCCTTTTTTTGAAGTCAAAGGAAGACTTGCAGCTTCTACTTGGGTATCTTGGAACACTTGCTCTGGGTAAAGCCTGTTGACATGTAAAAAGTCTGACTACCCTGAGATCACTATGCTTTGAGAAAGTTCAAGCTGCCACATAATGAGGCCATGCAGAGAAAGAAATGCTGGTAAGCCCTTAGCTGTTTCGGGCATCTCAGCTGATGAGCCAGACATGTGGCTGAAGAAGCCATCTTGGACATCCAGCTCAGTTGAGCCTTCAGATGACTCCTGGTGTCATATGACTACACCCACATGTGAGAACCAAAAACTACCTTAGCCAAGCTTAGTCAATGCACAAGACCATGAGAGATAATAATAAATTGTTTTAAGCTACTACTGTGTTTTGATGTGGTTTATTACACAACAATAGATAACCTGAACACCTCAGAGATTGTGGGGAGAGTGAGAGAGAAAAAAAGAGTCAGGAGAAGGGCTAAATAGTAAATGAGTAGATAGATTGTTACAACTCAGTTGTTGCAAGAACTTTTGACATGATCAGAACCTCAAATATTTTCTAAGGGATCTTAGACACTAGTGATGTGATGAAGATACACTCATGGGTATGTATAACACAGCAAAGACAGGAAAAAGATGCCCCCTGGGGCTGTGTGCGATGGGGGCATACTCTATGGAGGTAAGAAGTAGGAGAGAACCTCAAAGTCACTAAATACAGCAGTAAAATTGTCAGTCCCCATTATTTGTTCATTTTGGTGTATCTAGACATCAGACATATGTAGATAACTGGAAGAAAAACAAAAGGTTTTGACAGGTTATTTAAAGTAATGAAGAGATGTTATGAAAGAAGATTAAAGACTATGAATTAGAAGAATCTAACTGAACAATGGTTCAGAAATAGCAGCGTATGAGGATCTCAGTGCCAAAGAGAAAGTCATATCTTAGTCATTTGTAACATTGGGTTAAAGCCAATGAGGGAGGAGGATGAAGTGGGACAGAGAGCAACAAAGTCAAGAAGAAGAGACAGACCCAGGTTGTTTAAATAGTGTAATTTTTAGGTTAAACTCTTTCCAGTCAGCTACAACTTTAACAAGCAAAGTTTGGTTGAGCAGAAATTGTACCAATGTGCCAACTGGGAGATTTTTGTTCAGGCAATATAAACTTGGCAAGTCCTTTATCCTCTTTGGGTCTCAGGAAGGCACGTTATAACTTATAAAAAGCTCTACAAAGGCAAAGCATTATATAAATTATAATACAATGAGGAGCAGAACTTTACAAAATCTAAGCTCCCTTTCAACTATAAAATCTTATAATAGGTATGCTGTAAGAGGTACCCCGATATGCCGTAAGAATTTTTATTTTATTTTATTTTTCCATAAGAATTTTTAAAACACACAATACCTGATTATTTAGTCAGAGGCACTAACCTCTTTTCCCTTAGATTGTCAAACTAAAAATGACAACAATCAACACAACAATAGCTGAAGGGTGTAAATGAATCAAAATTAAACCTATTTTTGGTCAGATCAGCAAAAAATATCATGTATTTTTGGGTGTGCCAAAGAATTTTAGTAATTAGTTTATGTGTGCTATGAGATGAAAAACATTGAAAATCACTGTTCTAAATCATAGAAACAGGTAATCATTTTAAAATCTAAAATTTAGATAATTAGGCTTATAGATTGGAGCTATATATCAATATATAAAACTTTGATTGTGATTTTATTTAATACATGTGGGAAAAACCTTAGGTGATGGCTAGAATTTTTGCTTTATTTCCTGATATATCCCAACTGCCTAGAACAAAGACAACATGGGGCAGTCACTAATAAAAACATTTGTGGATGATTGAGTTATTTCTGGGAAACATAGGACAAAATTGACAGAGTGGAGGGGATAGGGTCACTGGGAAAAAGAGGTGAAGAGATTGAGAAGTGCAGATCAGTAGTTACAAAATAGTCATGGGGCTATAAAGTACAGCATAGGAAACATAGTCAATAAAATTGTAATAACTATGTATGGTGTCAGGTGGGTACCAGAAATATCAGTGAGAACACTTCATGAAGTATATGATTGTCTAACTACTATCATATACACCTGAAACTAATTCAAAATAATGTTGAATATAAATTGTAATTGAAAAAAATTTTCATTTAAAAACATGGCCTAAAACCTAGACACATCCACTATAAGACTGTCCTTATCCCAGAGACAAAGAAATATTGCCAAAATGAAAGAACATATCAAAGTTCCAGAAAAACAACTAAGTGATGAGGAGATACACAACCTATCTGATGCAGAGTTCAAAACACTGGTAAAGAGGATGCTCACAAAAATGATTGAGTACAGTCAAAAAGTGAAGGAAGAAATTAAGGCTATACAAAGTTAAATAAAAGAAAATATACAGGGAACCAGCACTGAAGGGAAGGAAACTGGGACTCAAATCAATTTGGAGCAGATGGAAGAAATAAACAACCAACTGGAACAGAATGAAGAAATAAAAATTCCAAAAAATCAGGAGAGGCTTAGGAACCTCCAGGACAACTTTAAATGTTCCAACATCTGAATCATAGGAGTGCCAGAAGGAAAGGAGGAAGAGCAAGAAATCAAAGACTTATTTGAACAAATAATGAAGGAGAACTTCCTCAATCTGGAGAAGGAAATAGTCTTCCAGGAAGCCCAGGGAGTCCTAAACAAATTGGACCCAAAGGGGAGCACACCAACTCACATCATCATTAAGTTGCCCAAGATTAAAGGTAAACAGAGAATCTTAAAAGCAGCAAGAGGAAAGGAAAGAGTTACCTAAAAAAGAGTTCCCATAAGACTAGCAGCTGATTTCTCAAAAGAAACCTTACAGGCAAGAAGGGGCTGGAAAGAAGTATTCAAAGTCATGAAAGGCAAGGACCTATGTCCAAAATTATTCTATCCAACAAAGCTTTCATTTAGAATGGAAGGGCAGATAAAGTGCTTCCCAGACAAGGTCAAGTTAAAGGAGTTCATCATCACCAAGCCCTTATTATATGAAATGCTAAAGAGACTTATCTAAGAAAAAGAAGAAGATTAAAACTATGAATGGTAAAATGACAACAAGCTCACAACTATCAACAACTGAAACTAAACAACAAAAACAAAAACTAACCAAACAACTGGAACAAAAACAGAATCACAGAAATGGAGATCACATGGAAGATTATCAATGGGGAGTGGGAGGGGGAGAATGGGGGAAGTTACAGGGAATAAGAAGCATAATTGATAGGCATAAAAGAGACAGAGGGAGGTTAAGAATAGTATCGGAAATACAGAAGACAAAGAACTTACATGTACAACCCATGGACATAAACTAAGGGCTGGGGGGAATGCTGGAGGGTGGAGGTTGCAGGGTAGAGGGTATAAAGGTGTGAAAAAAATGGGAAAACTGTAATGGCATAATCACTAAAATATACCTTAAAAAAGACTGTTCTTATCCCTTATTTTAAATTTTCTTTTCTCATTTAGCTCACTTAGTACTATTGCTTGACAAACACTAATATCCAAATTTCTGAACAATGTTTAGTCTTCATTCACTTCTTCCTTTTAAAGATAAATAGGGCCCTGGCTGGTGTGGCTCAGTGAACTCAGTGCTGGTCTACAAACCAAAGGGTGACTGGTTTGATTTCCAGTCTAGGGCACATGCCTGAGTTGCGGGCCTGGTCCCCAGGAGGGGGCTTGTGAGAGGCAACCGCATATTGATGTTTCTCTCCATCTCCTTCTCCTACCCTTCCCCTCTGCCTAAAACTAAATAAATATTTTAAAAATAAGAAAAGGATAAATAGGGAAGTGTGTATTTTTCTCAGCTAATGGTAACTCACTAATTAATTTTTTAATTTAAACTTTTTATTAAAATATCAAACATATAAAGTAAATAGAATATTCATCATCCAGATTCAGCAGTTATCAACATTCTATGATTCTACTTTATTTATACCTCTACCACTACTTACTCTGACTGAATTATATGTGATTATTTAAAGAAACAAGCTGACTCCCTGGCTGGTGTGGCTCAGTGGATTGAGCACTGGCCTGCAAACCAGGGGGTCACTGGTCCAATTCCCAGTCTAGAGTACATGTCTGGGTTGCAGGCCAGGTCTGTAGTTGGAGAGGGGGGGTGGGAAGGGTGCATGAGAGGCAGCCAGACATTGATGTTTCCCTCTCTTTCTACCTCCCTTCCCCTCTCTGAAGATAAATAAATAAAATGTTTAAAAGATAAAATAAAAAATAAATTAACTAACAAAATAGAAATAAGAGGCATGGATACATGGAACAAACTGACAGCTATCAGAAGTGATAGGGGAAGAGTATTGGATAAAAGAAGGTGAAGAGATTAACCAAAAGACATATATCCATAACCCACAGATACAGACAACAGTGTGGTGATAGCCAGAGGGAAAGGGGGTCAGGGTCTAGGTGGAGGTGGACAAAGGTGAGGAAAATAGAGACATCTGTAAAAGTATCAACACCAAAAATAAAGCTTTTAAAAATAGATTTTACTACACTGACTCAAACAAAATTTAGTATTCCATTTATTTTATCCTAGTGTATTATTTGTAGGTGTTTTAATTTCTCAATTATTCAGTAAACTACTGAGTTGTGAAGAACTTTCCCAGGGTGCTATTTTCTTCTGAATCTGCAACAATTTTAGAAAAGCTCTCTGTGGAGAAAGCCCTGTACATAGGGTTTTATAGTTATTCTGTTTTGAAAAGGATCCATAGCAGTCAGATTTCTTGGTTGCAAACATTAGAATTCACTATAGCTGGTTAAGAGAAAACATATCTAATAGCTATGAGAAGCCTCAATAACCCCTCTGGGAGGATTAGAGACCCAGGCTTAAAGATCTATAGTCAGGAATAACATTCCAATAGTGATTCACAATGGCTCCAGAAAGGTCTCTACCATTGCTCTCACTGGTGCAGACACCACAGATGCTCCATTGATTCTGGGCAATGGATGTTGAACTTCTGTCATCATTGTTCCTGAAGGCCATTCTCTCTTCCATCATCTCTTCCAAGAGTGGCCTCCATTGTGCCTGCTTCCCCACATTTGTCTCTTTTAAACTAAAATCTCACTGGGTGTACTTCATTGACTGAGTCTATTAATTGGCTGAGGTGTTTACTGATATACTCTAGCTTCCAGGAAGGCTAGAAGAGTGAGTTTCTGGCTTCTAGGTTAGGAAAACAGGACAGGTTGGCTATTTATCCCACACTTAAGTGTTCAAAAGTTGTGGATGGCTGAAAATTATGACATGAGTTTATTAAAATATTTTTATATCCAAATGGTCATTGAAGGTATTTCTAGACTCTATGAAAGGGATAATACAGTTGATATTTTTATTCACATGCTATAAACAATTTATACATTACTTCTCCAGTGGAAAAGAATCATAATTGTTAGCTTTTTCAAAAAGTTATATATACTATTTTCTGTTGCTTTAATATCTTCTCTCCAAAACCTTCAAAATTGTCAGCCATTTTATTTTATTTTCATTCTCACCCAAGGACATGCTTATTGATTTTAGAGCGAGGGGAAGGGAGGGAGAGGAGCATCAACCTGTGGGCTGAACCTGTAACTAAGGTATGTACCCTGACTGGGAGTTGAATCACAACCCTTCAGTTTATGGGACAATGCTCCAACTGAGTTACACCAGTCAGGGCCAAACCTGTCAATCATTTTAGAGATCTTCACCATGTAGCAGAATTTTCTCCTCTTACCAACTTCCCCCACTCTACCACCTTAGAGTTTTTCTAAAATAGTTTGTATTCTAAGCTATTCTTTGTTATAGTATTTTCTTTACTTTGCAATTTTAACTCATTTAAAAAATTATTTTCTAAAGCATATATGCTTCCCTGGATAAGGAAGGATACATCTCAAGTGCAATAAAAATGTGATATTAACTGATATACACTAACTCATTCCCCAGGAGCTTTACAATTATTGGCATGGTAACATCTTTTTCTAAGTGAATACAGTGAAATGAGCTACATATTTTCTATTATAAGTAAAAAAAGATAGACTAAGGAGATAAGACACTAACTGTTATAAACTTATAAATATATAGCAGAATATTTATAATTCATATCAAACCTCTTTAGCTTGATCCATGCTATCTATCATGTCCCTTCCTGCTACTTGCTGAAAAATCATAGTTGCTCTTTCAAATAAAATTTGGATAATTATTTCCCTTTCAAATGACAAAGAAAGCTTTACATTATGTAAAAAATATTGAAATGTGTTTATCACACATTATCCAGAATAATAAAATAAATATATCAAAAGGTCACTCTAGAAAATGATTTTCTGTAAATAGCTTTCCCCTGAGTGATATAAACCATGAAGTTAACACAAAAACCATTTCTCTCAGTTGATTTTCTTCTCTGTATCACTAAAATACCAGCTACTTACATAATAAGCACTAGTACAATCATTGTAAATGTTTGAAATGTTTAAATTGTCCTCTCTTCATTTAAGAAATAGAATTTAATAGTTAATTCAGTAAAATATACTGAAGTATATACTATTATCCAAGTGTTTGATGGCTTGGACTAAAATCAGTCATCAGCCAAAGTTTGTTTTATGTTGCATAGATTTTTTGAGGGGGCCAGTTCTTTTATTTTGTTTTCAATATTGAATGCAAATGAAACATTTAGGAGATAGAGGCCAAACTTAATGTCGATGTGAAAAATGAATAAGGCCAACTTCATTTTGATTATCAGCTTCTGGATTTTACTAATACACAGAGTTTCATGATAGTGAAGGGCTTAAGTATTTTGCAATCTTTCTACTAGCTTCATGAGATCGGAGAGCAACTCTGCTTAGAGGTTTCTATAGAAATTGTAAGATAATCACAGCAGACAGATATCATCTTTGCCATAGTCTGCTGGTTAGAAGCAAGTCTCCAGTTCTGCCTACACTCAATCGAGGGGGTGGGGGTGGGGGCAATTATACAGGGTGTGATCATGGAGGCCATTTTAACATTATAACATGGGGTAGGATTCTGTCTACCACACATTTGAAACAGTAT
This sequence comes from Anoura caudifer, assembly GCA_004027475.1. NCBI lineage: Eukaryota > Metazoa > Chordata > Mammalia > Chiroptera > Phyllostomidae > Anoura > Anoura caudifer. The sequence continues at coordinate 57,756 of PVKU01007794.1, forward strand.
TTTAACAAATGTCAATGAAATCCAAAGCAGACAGTATACTGGACACAGCACCCTTTGATTAACATTGTTGGTATTTATAACTATAAGATTAGTAACCACAGGATTCCCAGGTATTTCAAGGATCTAAAGGGAACATGTTGAAATACTCTTTTGACTATGCAAACCCTAGCAGAAAACACTATACTGATGTGGCCCTGGAGGGTTTTCAGCTCTGGCCTCATATGTGCTTCATGAATCTAGCCTGTCCACAGTGTATACAGGCATATTTGAGTACAGCAAGCAGAGATAATCCTGTTTATGACACCACTGACGAATTATCTCTACTGAAGTGAACAGGCACTGAGACCATCAAGGGACCACAGGGTCTGGTTCAGCTACTGCAAGCACAGTCTTCCTTGAATGTCAGTAGTGAGTTTAGTTCTCACAGGGAAAATCAAACAGAGTAAGGTTAAACACCCTTCATGTAAGAAAAAGTACCAGGGTAAGTAATAAAATATAGAAACAAAGTACTACAGTTCCCCCTTCTGAAAGCAAACTTGTATAAATCATAACAGCTTCCAAACTGATGAATTGCCTGTTGACAGCTGAAAGACATTGTACAAGATTGCTGTAACTTGATATGTATTTTTGTTGAATGAAATTTGTGTAAAAAATTTATAATGTTATTTGAATGATTTGCAAATTCTGTGAATCTATAATTGTTGTTTTGCATCTATATATTAAAATTAAGTTTCTAAAATAAAAAATGCTGTAATCAATATGCATCCTCTTTAGCATGTGTTCATGTATATAAACAGGGTTATAGACAAAACTGATGTGTGAACTGAAGATAATATACACTTTTTATAATTTTCCATGTTGTAGAAAAAGAAATAAACTCTACTGTGTTGTTGGTTGGATTCTCTGTGAAGCAGATACTGAAATGAAGTTAGGGAAGCAAAAGTTTTATTGGGGAGTAACACCTGTGAGGAAATAGAATTTGTCATGGAATGTTGCATCTGCCACAACTCCATATGGCCCACAGAGGTTACAATTATGATCTTTAATTTAAAAAGTCAAGAATTTCTATGACTTTGTAGTATCTGCCCCTGTTTATAATGATGAAAACAATTTCACAGAACCTTGGGGACATAGGCAAATTCTCAGAGGTTTCCCATCTCTTTTTAAAAAGATTTTATTTATTTATTTTTAGACACATGGGAATGATGGGGGGGAGAAGGAGAGGGAGAGAAACATCAATGTGTGTTTGCCTCTTGCGCATCCCCCACTGCGAAGTGGCCCACAACCCAGGCATATGCCTTGACTGGAAATTGAATCAGCAACCTTTTGGTTTGCAGGCCAGCACTCAATCCACTGAGCCACACCAACCAGGGCTCCATCTCTTTATCTTTAAAGAGGAATGAATCAAATTATCCCATTGGTGGAAACTTTCCTATCTTTGATATGCCCCAGGTACACGGTTCTACAAATCTTTTGCTCTGCTATTTCCCAAGAGTTCTAGACATTTGCATCTTTACAACTAAATTCTCCAGATCTACCCCAGGTTATGAGTAAGGCAGTATCCTCTAGTGTTTTTTTTTTCTTTTTTCTTTTTTTAAATTTATTTTAATTGTTGTTCTTGTACGAAGTGAAAGACAAATACCATATGATCTCACCTTTTTTTTTCCTTTTGCTAGTCCCTCACATTTAGGGTTTAGTATTATCCTCTTCTCTTCTTATTTTAAACATTTCCCAAGGAGAACTCATCTACTGCCATAGTTTCAGTTCATACCTGCAGAGCAGTGGTTCTCAACTAGGGGCTATTCTGCGCCTGATGGGATCTTTGGCAATGTCTGAAGACATTTTTGGTCATCATGACTGAGGAGATGATACTGGTATCTATAAGATAGAGGACATGGTTGCTGTTTAACATCCAACAATGTACAAGATAGTCCCCCACAACAGAGAATCATCCACCCCAAATTGTTAGTAGTGTCAAGGTTGAGACACCCTACTGTATAGAGACAACTCACATTCCACATATCCTGCCCAGGTTTCATTCCCAGCTCTACATGCCAAGATAAGGAATCTTATATATTCTGTAAATAAAGTAAAAAGCAAGATCTCAATCAGATCTATCCAGATCCAGAGATGCTGGATAGGAGAGCTGACTTATCCATTAGACATAGTAGTCAGTCACGGTGTCTGTCTGGGGCCCACAACACTTTTAGAATTCCCATGAAACTGTTTTAATTTTAATTTCTTTTGGAATGAAAAGGAAAAATAATGAGCTGGGGGAGCTAAAGTGGACAAGGAGTGAAGTAATAACAGAAGGGAGGCCTTGAGATCGATGCAGAAAAGCCAATAAATTAGAGTGTAATCAGGTTGAGAAATTGAAACCTATGTTTTATGATTTGTGAGATTTAGGGGAGCTAGCATGTACCCAAATATCTACTCCTGCATACATCTAGAGCTAGGAAATTTGACAATATAGATTAGCCACTCTGGGAATTGCCAGAGTCATTTTGTTAATTTATCACACTTGCCAATTTGTCAATTTATCTGTTAAAATGCAGTCATTCTTGAGAAAGGAAAAAAACTAGGTTATTTTTAGTTAGCACCTTAGCATATAGCTAATTCTGATTGAGATCTAGTAGGGCACAGGTGACAAATAAAAGGCCTGAGGGCCAAATCCGGCCCTCCACCTTGTTTTATTCAGCCTGGCACCTTGTTTCTACCCTAGGAGTGCCGAGCTCCTTACCCCTAGTTAAGGAGTAGTTACATTTATACAATCCTAAAATTACTTTCAGCCCTTTGAAGGCAAATGCGAGGCCGATGTGGCCCCCAGTGAAAATGAGTTTAACACCCCTGTATAGGGAGTAGAACCCTGAATGTGGGCCTAGGAATCAGGACAATTCAAATAAAGATCTACTTGCTAAAAATCAATTCAGCTTGTAGAATGGTCCACATGACAAATTACCAATTGCAATATTATTGATTCTCCAAAAAGTTGTTTTTTTTTATAAGTGTAAAATTTGTAGCAATCCATGTTGAATTACACAGTTCACCAACCATTGAAGATTTTTAAGGTTTTACTTTATTTAACATAGTTTAGCTTAGGTTTAACTTTTCATTTGCTGCAGCCATTTACCACAATCATTTTGCATTAGATTTGTTAGTCTAACTCAGTTGAACCTCATTTTTCTTGTGTGATTTACATTTCACAAATTGATTTTTATTTTATTTTATTTTATTTTATTTTATTTTAATTGTTCTTATACAGCTTTCTGTCCTCTACTCCCATCCCAGCCCACTGCCCCAGCCCTCCCCAACCCCCTCCCATTTCCACCCCCCCTAGCTTTTGTCCATGTGTCTTTCATACTTGTTGCTCTAAAACCTTCCCCCTTTCCCTAGAAATTCCTATCCCTCTCCTCTCTTGTTCTCAATTTCAGTGTCTTTGGTTATATTGTCCTTGTTTGTTTGTTCTGTTAATTAGGTTCCTGTTAAAGGTGAGATCATATGGTATTTCTCTTTCAACTCCTGGCTTATTTCACTTAGCATAATGCTCTCCAGTTCCATCCATGATGTCATGAAGGGTAGGAGATCCTTCTTTCTTTCTGCTGCATAGAGTTCCATTGTGCAAACGTACCATAGTTTCTTGATCCATTCATTTACTGATGGGCACCTAGGTTGCTTCCAACACTTGGCTATTGTAAATTGTGCTGCTATGAACATTGGGGTACATAGGTTCTTTTGGATTGGTGTTTCAGGGTTTCTAGGATATAATCCTAGGAGTGGAATTGCTGGGTCAAAAGGTAGGTCCATTTTTAGTTTTCTTAGAAAATTCTATACTGCTTTCCATAGTGGTTGTACCAGTCTACAATCCCACCAATAGTGCACTAGGGTCCCCTTTTCTTCACAACCTCTCCAACACTTGTTGTTTGTTGCTTTGTTTATGATGGTTATTCTGACTGGTGTGAAGTGGTATCTCATTGTGGTTTTAATTTGCATCTCTCTGATAGCTACCGATATCAAGCATCTTTTCATGTGTTTCGGGTCCTTCTATTTGTCCTCCTTGGAGAAGTGTCTGTTCAAGTCTTTCACCCGTTTTTTAATTGGGTTGCTTGTCTTCTTAGAGTGGAGTCATGTAAGTTCTTTATATATTTTGGAGATTAAACCCTTGTCTGAGGTATCAATGGCAAATATGTTTTTCCCATACAGTTGGTTCTCTTTTTTATTATTAAATTTTCTTTTAATTGTTGTTTTTATACAGTTTTCTGTTTTCTACTCCCATCCTGTCCCACCGCCCCAGCCCTCCCCAGCTCCCTCCCATTTCCATGCCCCCCCCCAGTTTTTGTCCATGTGTCTTTCATACTTGTTGTTCTAATCCCTTCCCCTTTTCCCTGGATATTCCTATCCCTATCCTCTCTTGTTCTCAATTTCAGTGTCTTTGGTTATATTATGCTTGTTTGTTTTTTGATTAGGTTCCTGTTAAAGGTGAGATCATATGGTATTTGCCTTTCACCTACTGGCTTATTTTGCTTAGCATAATGCTCTCCAGTTCCATCCATACTGTCGCGAAGGATAGGAGCTCCTTCTTTCTTTCTGCTGCATAGAATTCCATTGTGTAAATGTACCATAGTTTCTTGATCCATTCATTTACTGATGGGCACCTAGGTTACTTCCAACACTTGGCTATTGTAAATTGTGCTGCTATGAACATTGGTGTGCATAGGTTCTTTTGGATTGGTGTTTCAGGGTTTCCAGGATATAATCCTAGCAGTGGAATTGCTGGGTCAAAAGGTAGGTCCATTTTTAGTTTTCTTAAAAAATTCCATACTGCTTTCCATAGTGGCTGTACCAGTCTGCAGTCCCACCAACAGTGTACTAGGGTCCCCTTTTCTCCACAACCTCTCCAACACTTCCTGTTTGTTGTTTTGTTTATGATGGCCATTCTGACTGGTGTGAGGTGGTATCTCATTGTGGTTTTAATTTGCATCTCTCTGATAGTTACAGATATCGAGCATCTTTTCATGTGTTTCTGGATCTTCCATATGTCCTCCTTGGAGAAGTGTCTGTTCAGGTCCTTTGCCCATTTTTTAATTGGGTTGCTTGTCTTCTTAGAGTGGAGTCGTGTAAGTTCTTTATATATTTTGGAGATTAAACCCTTGTCTGTGTTATCATTGGCAAATATGTTTTCCCATATAGTTGGTTCTCTTTCTATTTTAATACTGTTTAGCCATACAGAAGCTTTTTATTTTGATGAGATACCATTTGTTTATTCTTCCCTTTATGTCCCTTGCTTTAGGGGACATATCAGTAAAAATGTTGCTGCGTGAAGTGTCTGAGATTTTCCTGCCTATGTTCTCCTCTAGGACTTTAATGGTGTCACATCTTATATTTAAATCTTTTATCCACCTTGAGTTTATTTTTGTGTATGGTGTAAGTTGGTGCTCGAGTTGCATTTTTTTTGCATGTAGCTGTCCAGTTCTCCCAACACCACTTGTTGAAGAGGCTACTTTTACTCCATTTTATGTTGCTGCTTCCTTTGTTAAATATTAATTGACCATAGAGAAATGGGTTTACTTCTGGGCTCTCTATTCTATTCCACTGGTCCATGTGTCTATTTTTGTGCCAGTACAAGGCTGTTTTGATTACAGTGGCCTTGTAATAGAGTTTGATATCAGGTATTGTAATCCCTCCTAATTGGCTCTTCTTTCTCAAAATTGCTGCAGCTATTCAAGGTCGTTTATGGCTCCAAATAAATTTTTGAAGTGTTTGTTCTATGTCTGTGAGATATGCCATTGGTAATTTAATAG
>PVKU01007794.1:63653-82248 GCA_004027475.1 Anoura caudifer
TTGGTTTTTTTTTTTTTTTTTGCTATATCAAATGGGATTTTTTCTTGATTTCTGCTTCTGCTGATTCATTGTTTGTATACAAAAATGCCTTTGATTTTTAGATATTGACTTTGTATCCTGCTGTTTGGCCAAATTCATTCACTAGGTTGAGCAGCTTTTGGGCCGAGTCTATAGGATTTTCTATGTACACTATCATGTCATCTGCAAATAATGATAGTTTTGTTTCTTTCTTTCCAATTTGGATGCCTTTTATTTCCTTTTCTTGTCTAATCGCTGTGGCCAATATTTCCAATACTATATTGAATAGAAGTGGTGAAAGTGGACACCCTTGTCTTGTTCCTGATCTTAGTGGAAAATATTTTACTTTTTGCCCATTGAGTATAATGTTGGCTGTAGGCCTTTCATATATTGCCTTTATTATGTTGAGGAATGCTCCCTCAATTGCCGCTTTGCTGAGTGTTTTTATGATAAATGGGTGCTGTACCTTATCAAATCCTTTTTCTGCATCTATTGATATGATCATGTGATTTTTGTCTTTGCTTTTGTTTATGTGATGTATTACATTTACTGATTTGCGTATGTTGAACCATCCTTGAATCCCTGGGATGAATCCCACTTGGTCATGATGTATGATCTTTTTAATGTGTTGTTGGATGCAGTTTGCCAGTATTTTGTTGAGGATTTTAGCATCGATGTTTATCAGCAATATGGGCCTGAAGTTTTCTTTCCTTGTTATGTCTTTATCTGGTTTGGGGATTAGAATGATGCTGGCTTCATAAAAAGAGTTTGGTAGTCTTCCATCATTTTGGATTTTTTCGAAAAGTTTGTGAAGGATAGGGGTTAGCTCTTCCTTAAACGCTTTGTAAAATTCTCCTGTGAAACCATCTGGTCCAGGGCTTTTGTGTGTCGAGTGTTTTTTGATTACTGCTTCTATTTCATCTGCTGTTATTGGTCAGTTCAGGCTTTCTGCTTCTTCTGCATTGAGTTTTGGGAGATTATATTTTTCTAGAAACATGTCCATTTCACCTAAGTTTTCAAATTTATTGGCATACAGTTCTTCATAGTAATTTCTTACAATCCTTTGTATTTCTGTGGTGTCAGTTGTAATATCTCCTCTTTCATTTCTGATTGTGTTTATTTGGGTCCTCTCTCTTTTTTCTTGATGAGCCTGCTTAAAGGCTTGTTGATTTTGTTTATCTTTTCAAAAAACCAGCTCCTGGATTCATTGTTCTTTAGAATTGTGCTTTTAGTCTCTATGTCATTTAATTCTACTCTGATTTTAGTTATTTCCTTCTTTCTACTTGCTCTGGGCTGTCTTTGCTGTTGATCCTCGAGTTCTTGTAGGCATAGAGTTAAGTTGTTTGTTTGAGATGTTTCTATCTTTTTTAGGTAGGCCTGTAATGCTATGAACTTTCCTCTAAGGACTGCCTTTGCTGTGTCCCATAGATTTTGGGTTGTTCTGAGTTGATTTTTATTTGTTCCCAAAAACTTTTTGATTTCCTCCCTAATTTCATTCTTGACCCATTCATTCTTTAATAGCATGCTATTCAATCTCGATGATTTTGAGGGCTTTGTGTTTTCCCCTTGGGGTTGGTTTCTAGCTTCAGTCCCTTGTGGTCAGTGAAGATGCTTGGTATGATTTCAATTTTCTTGAATTTGATTAGGTTAGTTTTATGACCTATTATGTGGTCTATCTTTGAGAATGTTCCATGTGCATTTGAAAAGAATGTGTATTTAGTTTCTTTGGGATGAAGGGCTCTATATATATCAGTTAAGTCCATTTCATCTAGGGTGTCGTTCAATGCCACAATATCTTTGTTGATATTTTGTTTAGAAGATCTGTCCATTTTTGACAGTGGGGTGTTAAAATCCCCTGCTATAATTGTGTTGCTGTTAATATCTTTCTTGAAGTCCTCTAAGATTTTCTTAATGTATTTAGGTGCTCCTATATTGGGTGAATATATATTTACAATGTTCATGTCTTCCTGGTGGATTCTTCCTTTGAGTATTATGAAGTGACTTTCAGGATCTCTCTTTATGGCTCTTCTTTTGAAGTCTATTTTGTCTGATATGAGTATTGTTACCCTGGCTTTTCTTTTCTTGTCCACTTGCTTGGCAAATTTGTTTCCAGCCCTTCACTTTGAGTCGGTGTTGGTCTTTTGTCCTGAGGTGGGTCTCTTGTAGGCAGCATATGTGTGGGTCATGCTTTCTTATCCATTCAGCTATTCCATGCCTTTTGGTTGGAGCATTTAATCCATTTACGTTTAAAGTTATTATTGATAGGTACTTATTCATTGCCATTTTTGTACCTGTGTTCCTCTCTCTCTATTTCTCCTTTCCTCCCTTTCCTTAAATCAGGCCCTTTAGTATCTCTTGCAGAGCTGGCTTGGTAGAGGTGTATTCATTTAGACTTCTTTTGTCTGGAAAGCTGTTTATTTGGCCTTCTATCTTGATTGAAAGCCTTGCTGGGTAAAGTAGTCTTGGTTGCAGGCCTTTGGTTCTCATTACTTGGAATATTTCTTGCCATTCTCTTCTGGCTTGGAGTGTTTCCGTTGAGAAGTCAGCTGCTAGCTAACCTGATCGGGACTCCCTTGTATGTTACTTTCTTTTTCTCCCTTGCTGCCTTTAAGATTCTCTCTTTTTCTTGGAATTTTGCCATTTTAATTATGATGTTTCTTGAAGTGGGCCTGTTTGGGTTCCTCTTGATTGGGACTCTCTGTGATTCCTGGATTTGTGTGACTTTTTCTCTCATCAAATTAGGGAAGATTTCCATCATTACTTTTTCAAATAGGTTTTCTATCACTTGCTTTTCTTCTTCTCCCTCTGGTATCCCTATTATACGGATATTATTACATTTCATACTGTCTTGCATTTCTCTTAATCCTTCTTCATTCTTTCTAAGCCTCTTTTCCTTTTCTTGCTCCTTCTGGCTGATTTTTTCTACTTTGTCCTCCACCTCACTGATCCGATCTTCTGCTTCATCAATTCTGCTTTTTCATTCCTTCCTTTGTGTTCTTCAGTTCCGAACTTGTATTTTTCATTTCCTCTTGGCCCTTGTTGATAGTTTCTATTTCCTTTTTCATGTTGATATAGTTTGCAGTGAGCTCATTGTAGCTTCCCAGTAGTTTCTGGTAGCTCATTTAGAGCTCTTGGATCTTCCTGACAACAATTGCTTTGGACTCAAAATCTGATATTTGAGTTGCCTCCATTTCATTTAGCATTCTTTCTGGGGCTTCCTCCTTTTCTTTCATTTGGGGGTTGTTTCTTTGTCTTCCCATTGTGTGTGAGACTCTTCTTGTTAGCCTCAGCTTCTTAATTTGATTTGTTCTGGTTCCCTGGATTTATGGTGTGAACTCTGTGGTAGAATGCCTGTGAAATTCAATGGTGCTATCTCCTTCAGGTATCCTGGTGTTCACTGCTTCCAGTGTCTCAGCTGTTGAAATGCCCCTTCTTTGGGGCCAACTCTGGTCTTTCACAGTTCCAGGTTTTTTTTGTTTTGTTTTGTTTTTGTCTCACTCGTATGTGTTTAAAAAAGAGAAAAGAGAAGGAAAGGAAAAAAGGAAAAGAAGGAAAAGGAAATAAAAAAATGAAAAGAGAATAAAGAAAAGTAGAATGAAAAAGAAAAAAGAGAAAAAAGACAGGAAGAAGAGATAAGCTTGGAAAGAAATGAAGAAGGAGTAAAACAAGAAAGAAGTATTGAGAAGCAAAAAGGAGTTGAGGGGTAAAAAAGATCAAAATAATGAAAAAGAGAAAAAAAAGCACAAAAAAATTAAAAAAACGAAAAACACCAAAACCCCTAATTCTTGCTGTTATCAATCTTGCCAAACTGATTTTTCTGGCCTTGAAGACTGTAGTGGCCGAAGGGTGACTGTATTTTTTTTTTCCCTTGTTCAGCACTCAGTTTTCTCTGGCCTACTGTCCTCAGAGGTGTCCCAAGATTCTCTGCCCAGGGACCCAGGCATGAACTGTGGTCATGCGCCTGCAAGTCCCGATGTTCCCTGAGTCTTCCTTGCACAGGTTCCAACTGTCCCACGAACACGGTTCAACCCCTACGGTGCCCAGCAACTGCGCGCCGGGTCTCTCTGGGCACGCTGATGCGATGATCCCTGAGCAGCTGTTTGCAATGTCACGTGGGCACAGACAAAAGTGCGCCACTCCAGCATCCAGTCCTCCCAGGGCTATGAGATCTTAACTCCTCTCTGTGAGATTTCAAGTGACCAGGTTTATGCCGGCGCTGCCAGGTCCCTGCTTGTCTGTTCAGGGAGCGGTTTCTCCAGCTCCCTCCCTAGAGTCTTACGGCCAGCCCTGGCCCGGTTTCTCAGCCCCCGCCCCGGTCTCCACGCCACTGGAGTACTCTCCTTACCATCCGGTTTTTCAATGTCCACTGCAATTTTCGATCATCTGTTTTCAAATATGCTGTGATTTTTGGTGTCTGTTTGCTGTGCTGCACTGAAAAATGTCCCAGTTTAATACCTGTGTGGGGGAGGTAAGGGATGTGAGTCTTCTTACCACGCCGCCATCTTCTCTCCTGGTTCTCTTTTTATTTTAATAATGTTTTCTTTGGCCGTGCAGAAGCTTTTTATTTTGATGAGATACCATTTGTTTATTCTTACCTTTATGTCCCTTGCTTTAGGGGACATATCAGTAAAAATGTTGCTGCGTGATATGTCCGAGACTTTCCTTCCTACGTTCTCCTCTAGGACTTTAATGGTGTCATGGCTTATATTTAAATCTTTTATCCACCTTGAATTTATTTTTGTGTATGGTGTAAGTTGGTGTTCAAATTTCATTTTTTTTGCATGTAGCTGTCCAGTTCTCCCAGCACCACTTGTTTAAGAGGCTACTTTTACTCCATTTTATGTTGCTGCCTCCTTTGTCAAATATTAATTGACTGTAGAGAATTGGGTTTACTTCTGGGCTCTCTATTCTATTCCGCTGGTCCATGTTCCTGTTTTTGTGCCAGTACCAGGCTGTTTTGATTACAGTGGCCTTGTAATACAGTTTTGTGTCAGGTATTGTAATCCCTCCTACTTGGCTCTTCTTTCTCAAAATTGCTGCAGCTATTCGAGGTCATTTATGGCTGTCTTTCAACTGCCTATTGGGAGACAATTTTCTATGGGTCTCATGTTCTGCACATTTTGTAAGCAAATTAGATCTGGAAAGCGAAACAAGACTGCCCTTTTTTCTGGGTGATCTTTTCAATATTTGTTTAATGAAGAGTGTCTTCCTCCTAAGCAAAGGGTAAGAAATCATTTCACTTAAAAGATTTGGGTTCCCTTCATTCAGAGTTCTCTTGTAATAAAACCTACATGAGAAAATGCTTGATATGATTTCAATTTTCTTGAATTTGTTGAGACTTGTTTTGTGTCTCATCATGTGTTATATTTTCAAAATTGTTCCATGTGCACTTGAAAAGAATGTGTATTTTGCTTCTTTGTGATGAAAGGCTCTCTATATATCAGTTAAGTCCATTTCATCTATAATATTGTTCAATGCCACAATATCTTTGTTGATATTTTGTTTGGAAGATCTGTCCATTTTTGACAGTGGGGTGTTAAAATCCCCTACTATAATTGTGTTTCTGTTGATATCATTCTTGAAGGCCTCTAAGATTTTCTTGATGTATTTAGGTGCTCCTATGTTGGGTGCATATATATTTACAATGTTTATGTCTTCTTGGTGGATTCTTCCCTTGAGTAATATGAAGTGACCTTCTGGGTCTCTCTTTATGGCCCTTTTTTTGAAGTCTATTTTGTCTGATATGAGTATTGCTACCTCGCCTTTTTCCCTTTGCATTTACTTGGAATATTTGTTTCCAGCCTTTCACTTTCAGTTTGTGTAGGTCTTTTTGTCTCAGGTGGGTCTCTTGTAGGCAGCATATGTGTGGGTCATGCTTTCTTATCCACTTGGCTATTCTATGTCTTTTGATTGGAGCATTTAATCCATTTACGTTTAATGTTATTATTGATAGGTACTTATTCAATGCCATTTTTTGTACCTGTGTTCCTCTCTCTTTCACTTTCTTCTTCCCTTTTCTTAAAACACTCCCTTTATCATCTCTTGCAGAGCTGGTTTGGTGGAGGTGTACTCTTTTAGACTTCTTTTGTTGAGGAAGCTCCTTATTTGGCCTTCCATTTTAATTGAGAACCTTGCTGGGTAGAGTAATCTTGGTTTCAAGCCTCTGGCTTTCATTACTTGGAATATTTCTTGCCATTCTTTCCTGGCTTGGAGTGTTTCCATTGAGAAGTCAGCTGCTAGCCTTATCGGGGCTCCCTTGTATGTTACCTCCTTTTTCTCCCTTGCTGCCTTTAAGATTCTCTCTTTGTCTTGGAATTTTGCCATTTTAATTATGATGTTTGTTGAAGTTGGCCTCTTTGGGTTCCTCTTGATTGGGACTCTGTGTTTCCTGCATTTGTGTGACTTTTTCTCTCATCAAATTAGGGGAATTTTCATCATTACTTTTTCAAACAGGTTTTCTATCCCTTGCTCTTCTTCTTCACCTTCTGGTATTTTTATTATAGGGATATTTTTATGTTTCATGTTGTCTTGCAGTTCCCTTACCTCCTGTTTGTTCTTTCTGAGTCTCTTTTCTTTCTGTTGCTCTATCTGGTAGTTTTTTCCTACCTTGTCCTCAAATTTGCTGATTCAACCCTCTGCTTCATCCAGCCTGCTTTATAATTCCCTCTAATGTGTGTTTTTTTATTTCTGACATTTTATTTTTTCCCTGGTTTTTGTTTGTAGTTTCTGTTTTCTTTTTCATGCTGATGTAGTTCTCACTCATTTCCTTGTACTTGTCTGTGAGCTCCTTAGGTATCATTATAACCACTAATTTGAATTCCATATCTGATAGTCTGGTTACCTCCATTTCATTTAGCTCTTTTAGTGGGGAGTCTTCCATTCCTTTTGCTTGCCTGTTCTCTTTTTTGTCTCCCCATTTTAGGTGACTCTTTTTGTTTGTGTGTGTGCTTCCTTATGCTTCAGTTTGCTAGCTATCATTGTAGGATGAACTTCTATGGTAGGATTTCTGTGGGGTTCAGTGGTGTGGTCTCTTTGATCTCCTGGTCTGGATTCTTTAGGTTTGCCCTTTCTTCTGTTTATGTGGGCTGTCTTGTTGTACTTGTGTTTTTACCTTTTGTTGGTGGTTTCTCTGCTCCAGCAGGTATACTGATGTTCGCAGCTCCTGCCTATTCTTGTGTGTGATCAGTGGCAGCAGGTAGGCAAAATGGATTAAGACAGCAGGAGAGTATTTTATGGGATTTAAAGCACTGGTAAGTAGAGAAGAGATAGGAGATTCTTTGGATAAGTATAGCATTAACTGACATTTCAGCCAACTAGCCACTTTTTATAAAAGGTGATAGAGAGATAAGACTCTTTTTAAAGGAGAGGATGATTGGGAGCTGGATCAAAAAAAACAGAGTGCTTGTGTAAGGTTAGGTAATAAGATATAGTGAGAGTAAAGGATAGGAAGTAGGAGTAGTGTATGAGAGGATAGAGTTAACCACAACAATATTAATGCTGGGAATAAAGTGAAGTAGGCTAAGATCCTGGAGGGTGGCTGTGTAGTATGTACAATTGTATGGAACAACAATTATTTACAGTATTACTGGAACAGCAATAATATGTCAAGAAATATATGATTCGGATAATGAGAATAGAAAATACCCAATCAAGAGTAGTGTGTTATTGGAACATGGGTGAAGTGAAAGAAGGAAAATTAAAATACAATAAAGACAGAATAAGGAAAACCAGTCAAGCAATGAAATTAAACAGAGAAATGAATTGGAGAAAACTAAACATAAGGAAGAGAAATAAAAAAGTACTAATAAAATAAAAATATAAAGATAATGTAAAAATAATAATACACATAAAAATAAAATGCTACTTTTATGGGATAGCAAAGTAACATTTTTCTCAGTTTCTCCATTTTGGGGGTTAGTCTCCTGCTCCCCCTTTGGATCTGTCTCTGAACCTTTCATAACTCCACATCTTATTGTCTCACTTGGAGGAAGAAAGAAAAGGAAAAAACAGAGAGGAAAGAAAAAAAATAAGTCTCCTGCTGACTTCAAATCAGTTCAGAGAGTTCTGCTGGTCTTCCTGGATGCCACAGGAAGAGGGGAGCTGGGCTTCACTTTTCTCCTTTCCTGTGGTTTTGCTAGGATGGGGACAAGGTCTGGGCTGCAATATTTATCATTGTCCAGCCTCCAGCCCAGGTCCTCCATGAGCTGCCAGGCCCAAATCAGCCATTCTGTTTTGGGGTGCCCAGTACGAGTCAAGCCCGGGCATGCAGCCCCAGTCAGCCACTCAGTCTCTGGGCACACAGCTCAAGTCACCTTCAGGGTGAGCTAACCGTCGTGAGTTCCTTACAAAGCAGCTGCCCACCATTCTTAACAAGCACATAGCTTTTCACACAGCCCAACATTCTAACCAGTCTGCAGAGTATCTGGGTTAGGGTCCAACATGGCCCAACTCTTTTCCCTTCTCTAGGTGTCCCTGGCACCCCAATTTTGCTGGTAATGACCTAGACAGCATCCACCATCCAAGGGGATGTATACTGCCTTTGTATGTCTCCCACTTCATCTCTATTTCCCCCAGCGATTTCCAGGATCCTGGTCTTTCCTGGTGCTGGGCTGCCATCCCTGCTCTGGTAGAAGAGGGAGTGGGTGATAAATCTCTCCTACCCCATATCCTGTGGCAGGCTCCAGCTGGGGAGACAACAGCAGCCTAGGTCCCTGCACAAATCGCAGGGACCTTACCGTCCCAGAGCAATCTCCTCATCGTCTGTTTTTTCAATGTCCTCTACACTCCTTGGCCTCCAAACTTCACATAAGCTGGGATTCCATTGCCTGTGCACTCTGTTCCTCAGAAGATGGGCTAGGTGTTCCAGCTGGGCACAGGGAGAATTGGGCTCCACTCCCACCTACCTCATCACCATCTTGCTCTAATAATAATAATAATCCGTTTTTATTTTTTTAAACTTTAAATATATATTTTATCAACTTTTGGTACATTCACAATGTTGTAAACTATTACCTCTATTGAGTTCCAGACATTTCATTGCCCCAAAAGGAAACTCTATACATATTAGCAGTCACTCTGCATTTCCTACCCACCCAGCCCCTGGCAATTACTGAGCTTTTTCTGTCTCAATTGATTTGCATATTGTGGACATTTTTTATAAGAGAAAATACACAATATATGGCCTTCGTGTCTGATTTCTTTTACTTGATATAATATTTTCTTTTTTATGAGTCTTTCTTTCTTTTAAACATTTTATTTATTTATCTTGAGAGGGGAAGGGAAGGAGAGAGGGAGAGAAATATCAATGTATGGTTGCCTCTCATGTGTCCCTTGCCGGGAACTGGCCTGCAACCCAGGCTTGTGCCCTGACTGGGAATCGAACCGCAGTCCCTTGGTTTACAGGCCCATGCTCAATCCACTGAGCTACACCAGCCAGGGCATGATATAACATTTCCAAGGCTCATTTATATTAGCTATAATAATCTGATTTTAAAAGAGCTTATGACCTAAAAAGATATTTTTCCAAAGTAGATATTCAAATGGCCAGCAAATATATAAAAAGGTACTTAACACTACTGATCATCAGAGAAATACAAATCAAAACCACAGTGAGATATCACCTCACACCTGTCAGGATGACTATTATCAAAAACAAAAGTAATAACATGTATTTGAAAGGATTTGAGGAAAAAGAAATCCTTGTACACTATTTGTGGAAATGTAAATTGATGTAAACACTATGTAAAACAGTATAGATGTTCCTCAAAAATTAATAATAGAACTACCATATCATCCAGCAATTCCACTTCTGGGTATTTGGGTATATATCTGAAGGAAATAAAATTAATATCCCAAAGATATATCTACATTTCTATGTTCATTGCAGCATTATTTACAATAGCCAAGATATGGAAAACCCTTAGTGTCCATCAATGAATAAATGGATAAGTATATATATGTATTTATATGTATATATGTACACATACACAAATATTACTCATCTATGAAAAAGGAAATCTTACCATTTATGAAAACATGGATGGAAATTAAGCATTTCATGTTAAGTGAAATAAGTCAGATAGAGAAAGACAAATACTGTAAGGTTTCACTTATATGCAGAATCTAAAAAAGCTGAACTCAGAATAAAATGGTGTATGCCAGGGTGTGGGGGGAAATGAAGAAATGTTGGTCTAAGGGTACAAACTTCCAGTTATAAGAGAAGTAAATTCTGGAGATCTGCTGTACAGAATCATGACTATAGTTAACAATATTGCATTGTATACTTGAAAGTTTCTAAGTGAGTAGATCTTAAATGTTCTTGCCATAACAACAACAACAACATAAAATGGTAATCGTGTGAGGTAAAGGATTATGGAACCAGGATTGCATCACATTCAGCTCAGGGAAAAAAACCTACTCAACACTAAAGGATGAGACCTGCATCTAGCATCTGGATTATACAAAGATTTCTTTTTCCTCTTAAGAGATGAGTGTTATTATTCATCCATGTTGTGGTAAACATTTTGCAATATATTAGTGTATTAAATGCTCACATTGTTAATTTAATCTCACACAATGTCATATATCAGTTTTATGTCAATAGAGCTGATAAAAATTTGTGAGTGTCCAAATTTCTACTTTTTGTAGGATATCAATCATATTAGGGGCTCTTCCTACTGCAATAGAACCTCATTTTAACTAATTACATCTTCAACACTATTTCCAAATAGGGTCATATCCCAAGGTATAAGAACTTCAATATAAGAATTTGGGGGGACAGAATTTAATCTATAACCATATATTTCAAATATACACATAAAGCATAGTTTATGGATATGTAGGTAGAAAGTAAAAGTCTGAAACACCAAGGAAATGTTATAATCCAATTGAAGGACAATAATTACCTCCAGAAAGTGAGGTAAATAGGAGGAAATGTTTGATAATGACAACTCTAACAGTATCTTTTACCTTACCTTTAAAAAGAAGTTCTGGGCTGCATAGAGGAGGGCAAATGGGGGAAAATTGAGATGACTATAATAGAATAAACAAGAATTAAAAAGTAAAAATAAAAATGTTCTGTAGACAATATGCCAAAATAACTTTTAAATCTGAGTTCTGAGTACCTGGTATACAGATGTATGTTGTATTTTTTGAACTTTTCTGAGTATTTTATAAAACACTGTATGTATAAAAGAGTGATTCATTGCTTCATTCATTCCCTAGAAAAAAGCTACAATGAAACTAATTTATTAATTTTAACAACACAGATAGCTTTTCCTCCAACAATTAGAGTATGTCACTGTATTTTCATTTTAAAGTTATTTGCTTTGCCTATAGTAGTCCTGTTATTTATTAAAATATATACCTTTAAAGGCATTATTAATCACACTCAGTGGGCTAAAATGATTCCTTTATGAAAGGTGAGCAGTATCTGATAGAGGAGAGGAGAAGAAAAATTTTTAACTTACCAGCATTTCATACTCATTACATGATGTACTTTTTTTTTTTTTTTACTGGAATGGGGGTAGAGACATAAAGAGAAATCTTAAAATAATTTTTTCTTCCTCCCTCCTGCCCTTTTCCTCCTCCCTCTCTTTTTTGTTCTCCTGGAGTGTGTGGCTCAGTTTATTTAAATCATACTTGTGAATGTGTTTTCTATATAATACTGACTGCATATATTTACACAGATTAAGAGGAGATCTAAGTCAAAGGATCCAAAGTCTAATCCTCTTTCAACAATAGCTAACTGCTTGCTTTTGGGGCAGATCTCTTGAGTTTACTTTTTAAATCTAGAAAATGAAAGATTTGGAGTAAATATTCTCAGATCCAAATGTGTTTAGAAGAACAAAGGTGATTGATGGAGTAGGACATAAAAATTTTATGTAACTTACGAAAATGTAAAAATTTCAACTAAATGAGTATGTGCTTTCAATTATGAGATAAATTAAGTAGCTGATATGATTAACTTTTTCCCAGAGTGGAACACAATCACCTGTTTATGCTGGCATCCTGTCAGGTAGACATAATCTATGTTAATCTGACTCAATTATGCAGCCGTCAGCATAACATTATCCACACACTGAGACTCTTAAAAGTCCTTCAGGACAATAATAACATTCATCTCTTAAGAGGAAAAAGAAATCTTTGTATAATCCAGATGCTAGATGCAGGTCTCATCCTTTAGTGTTGAGTAGGTTTTTTCCCTGAGCTGAATGTGATGCAATCCTGGCTCCATAATCAACCACTGCAAGAAAGCCAATTATACCAAATACATTTTAAATTTTGTGGAGCATTTTGTGAGGTTACTGGGAAGAATCTGGTGGGACAACACAATATTTTATTTGAATATTCCTAAACAGAACCACCTTTCCTCTATATCTGTTCTTTGAACTTCCAGCTGGTTAATCTTTCATTCCCCAAACTTTGCCCCAAGCAATGCTTAGTTAGCTCATCCTCCTTAGAGGACTTTGGGTCTTTGAGACTCAATCTTCCTTCTCTGTATCCTTATTCAAGTATCTTCTCAACAAAGCTGGTTTACACCTACAAAGAAGTTCTTCCAGAAAAATCAACTTTTCCACCTCTAGGCATTTGCAAACAAAAATATTTTGCTTGTTGAAGATTGTATTTGTTGTGGAAATATCCTGCTTGGCCCTAAGGTCTCAATTATGTAGCAAATCTTAGAATCTTGTCTTTAGGAATTGTGCTCCTCACCCCTAATACAGCACATGCAGCAGACTTTCTAGGTTATTTCCCAGGCACCATTTTGTTATGTGGTACTAAAGTTGCCTTGGACCCAGCCTATAATTCCATTAGAAATTGATCTACTCAGAAGGTTGGCTTTCTTACTCTATCCAAACTCAACTGGAAAAATCTACTTAATTAGAAGGAAAATAGAAAAGATGTTGAAATTGTGCAAGTGCAGTTTTCTTAGATGATTAGATTCATTTTCATTTTAAAAAGAATAAATAAAAGGGAAAGTGAGGCAGAATAATGGTACAGGTTTTATTTTCTTGGAGTAAAATTAACATAATATCCCTTTTATTAAGCTAGAGTAGATAGACACCACATTATAGACAATTTAGGTGGAGATTTGGGTGGACACATAGAGGGGTGATAAAAGCATTAAAAATACAGCTGAAATAATAAGCATGTAATATGAAGGATCAGGCTACAGGGTGGAAGGATCCCTGCTTTGATCACAGACAAAGAGGATGGAGGCCAGAAAATAAGGTAACCATTTAGCTGGGCTGAGAGACTGAGGCAGCCAGGGCTAAATGGGCTGGGCAGAGATGGAAAGAGAACAGGCAACACTTAAACATTAACTTGGGTTTTTAAAATTGAACCTTGTGCTTAAAGGGAAGAAAAACACAATAATGTCATTCATAAAAATACCTAGTTCTATGCATAATAAACATGATGGAAATAGAAGCTACAATATTTTCTTCCATTTGATCTGGAGCAAACATGCAAGAATATAGAACATTGGGTTAGAAAATGATTCTTCCCCCACTTAAAGCATGAACAGCACAACCCTTCATGCACACTTGCTTTCCTTCCTTAATTTAAAAATGAAGAAATGAAAGCCTAATAAAGTTATGCAAAATGCGTTTTTATTTTGATTTTTTAGAAAAGATTTTATTTATTATTAGAGGGAAGGGAGGGAGAGAAAGAAGGAGAGAAACGTTGATGTGTGGTCACCCCCTGTGCACCCCCTACTGGGGACCTGGCCTGCAACCCAGGCATGGGCTGTGACCAGGAATCGAACCAGTGACCCTCTGGTTCGCAGGCTGACATTCAATCTACTGAGCCACACCAGTCAAGGCAGAAGTGATTTGTTTTTTTAATTGCTTTGAGAGGCAGACAACCAAATCTCTGTATGTGATTTCTACAGAAAGTGTTCTGCTATTTGACACATAGCAGAAAATGGATCAAGAAATTTTTAACAGGATTGAATAAATTTATTTAGATTCTGAAAGGATGTTTATAAACTAAGTAAATTAATCTGAGTTTGGGATTTCTTTTCCTGATCTGTGTCCAGCATAGTATTTAGACAGTACTATTTTTCAGCTATAAATCCAAAAAGCCCAGGTGTTGTCCATAGAATATTTTCTCTTCCAAAACCTAGACACTTAGATGCGAAGTCTCAGATCCAAATGAGTTCTGCAATGTCATCCTTTCAGACAGCTCTCCCTGCATCTCCCAGGCAGTGTCCCCATTCTCTAACCTCTCTCCCTACTCAGGATCTCCTTCTCGCTCTCCTCCTAGTCTTTCTCACTTCCCACCCACACCTCCTTTACCTCTCCCCATATTAACTACTCTCATCATGGTTGCCCTTGATGGCTATTGAGAGGAGCTTTGATAGTCCAGTAAATATGAAGCCCAATATTTCATTAATTTAAAAAAGTTAGATCCCCCTTAAGGACAAGAAGCATTCTTCCCCAGAAACATAACTAAATGTTTGGTCTCCCTCCAGACTTTCCTCTTCGTGAAGAGGAACCTTCTTCCTGTATTAGTACAAACAGTTCTCATGCAGCCCAGAAAAAAAGAAAAAAAAAAAAGGTGGTCTTTTCTTAAAACAAAGGGAAAGGCTGCATAGGGCTCAAGTGTCTACTTCATGTCATGATGGATAATCTATTCTTGGTGTCCATCATAGAACTTGCAAATACAGCTTGATCCGTCATCAACTTCTCTGGAAGAGTTCTGTCTGTGCTTAACTCACTTGATATTGTGGTGTCCACAACCTTCTCATCTAATGAAACTGCCTCACATTTAATTTTTATTTAGCACATTCTTTCTTTCTTTTTTATTTTCATTTTATTTTTTATTTTTTATTGTTGTTCAGTTACAGTTGTCCCATTTTTCCTACATTACTCTTCCCCACCATATCCACCCTGCCTCCTACATTCAATCCTCCCCCACCATTGTCTTTGTCAATGGGTCTTTTATACATATTCCTTGACAACCTTTCCCCTTCTTTCCCCCATTATCCCCCTTCCCCCTCCCCTCTGGTCACTGTCAGTTTGTTGTTTAATTCCATGTCTCTGGTTCTATTTTGCTTGCTTGTTTGTTTTGTTGATTAGGTAACACTAATACTTGAGATCACGTGGTATATCTCTTTCACTGACTGGCTTATTTCACTTAGCATAATACTCTCCAGTTCCATCCATGCTGTCATGAAGGATAGAACTTCCTTCTTTCTTTTGCTGAATAGTATTCCATTGTGTAAACGTACCATAGTTTTTTGATCCACACATTTACTGTTGGGCACTTAGGCTATTTCCAGCACTTGGCTATTGCAAATAATGCTGCTATAAACATAGGGGTGCAAAAGTTCTTTTGAATTGGTGTTTCAGTATTCTTAGAGTATACTACGAGCAGTAGAATTGTGTGGCAGACCCTTCTGCGTGGCGTGGGCTCAGCTCCCACTCAGAGATGCATAGGACCCAAATCCATAGATAGGTTCTCTCATGAGTAATCAGATTTGCAATATACCTAGGCTCCTTTGAGGCTTGCTTTTTGCTGAAACTCCCTCACCCTGCAATGCTAAATCTTGCAGGAACCAGTGTAACTGGCTCAACCACTTTTGCCTTTTCATTTGCTAAGATCCTTCTTCTGTGATGTGATGAGTGGCATTGGCTCCTTTTGTTGTAACTGGGGCATAGTGAGTGAGAACCATCTTGTAATGGGAGGAGAAATAAAATAAAGGCCTGTCATGGTGGAGGCCGTGGCTTTTGCTCCCCTTGAGAGAAAAGCCATGCTGTTGTCCATTTTCCTCCGCCAGACACAGTAGTCCATGTGTATGTTTTATTTCATCCATGATGATGTGGACACTGCTAGTTGGTGTCCATATCAGAATTGCTGTGTCAAAAGGCAGCTCCATTTTTAGTTCTCAGAGGAAATTCCATACTGTTTTCCACAATGGCTGCACCAGTCTGCACTCCCAACAACAACAATGTACTAGGATTCCCTTTTGTCCACAACCTTACCAGCACTTACTGTTTCTTGATTTATTTATGATGGTGATTCTGACTGGTGTGAAGTGGTATCTCATTGTGGTTTTGACTTGTATCTTCCTGATGGCTAGTGATGCTCAGTATCCTTTTATATGTCTCAGGGCCCTATATATGTCCTCCTTGGAGAAGTGTCTGTTCAGATCCTTTCCCCCCTTTTTAATTGGATTGTTTGTATTCCTGATGTGGAGTTGTGTGAGTTCTTTATATATTTTGGAGATCAAATCCTTGTCCAAAGTATCATTGGCAAATATATTTTCCCATATGTTTGGTTTCCTTTTCATTATGTTGATGATCTCTTTAGCCATGCAGAAGCTTTTTATTTTGATGAGGTCCCATTTGTTTATTCTTTCCTTTATATCCCTTGCTCTAGGTAACATACTGGTGAAAATATTGCTGCATGGAATATCTGAAATTTTCCTGCCTATGTTTTCTTCTAGGACTTTTATGGTGTCATGATTTATGTTTAAGTCTTTTATCCATCTTGAATTTATTTTTGTGTATGGTGTAAGTTGGTTGGCAAGTTTCATTTTTTTGCATGTAGCTGTCCAGATCTCCCAACACCATTTGTTGAAGAGGCTATTTTTACTCCATTTTATGCTTCTTCCCCCTTTGTTGAATATTAATTGACCATAGAGATGCAAGTTTATTTGTGGACTGTCTGTTCTGTTCCATTTGTATGTGTGTCTGTTCTTATGCCATTACCAGACTTTTTTTTATTATAGTGGCCTTGTTATATAGTCAATAACAGATATTGTGATCCCTCCTACTTTGCTCTTTCTCAAAATTACTGAGGCTATTCAGGGTCATTTATGGTTCTATATAAATTTTTGAAATGTTTGTTCTATATCTGTAAAATATATCATTCAAATCTTGATAGGGATTGCATTAAATCTATAAATTGCTTTGGGTAGCACAGACATTTTGATGATGGTAATTCATCTTATCCATGAGCATGGCATGTGCTTCTACTTATTTGTATCTTTTCAATTTCTTTCTTCAGCTTAGTAATTTTTCCAAGTACAGGTCTTTTACATCCTTGGTTAGGTTTATTCCTAGGTATTTTATTTTTTGAAGCAATTGTGAATGGGAGTGTTTTCTTAATTTGCATTTCTGTTAGTTTGTTATAGGCACATAAAAATGCAACTGATTTCTGAATATTAATTTTGTATCCTGCTACTTTGCTGAATTCATTTATCAGTTCTAGTAGATTCTTGGTGGAATCTTTGGGGTTCTCTCTGTACAGTATCATGTCATCTGCAAATAATGACAATTTTACTTCTTCCTTTCCAATTTGGATGTCTTTTATTTCTTCTTCTATTGTCTTTTATTTGTCTGATTGCTGTGGCTAGGACTTCCAGTAGTATGTTGAATAAGAGAGGTGAAAGCAGACATCCCTGTCTTTTTCTCAGTCTTAAGGGGAATGCTTGTAGTTTTTTGCCCATTGAATGTGATGCTGGCAGTAGGTTTGTCATATATGGAACTTTTTATGTTTAGGAGTCTTCCCTCTGCTCCCACTTTGCTGAGAGTTTTTAAGTGGGTGCTGGATTTTATAAAAAAAAATTTCTACATCTACTGCTATAATTGTGTGGTTTTTATCCTTAATTTTGTTTGTATGGTGAATCACATTTATTGATTTGTGAATGTTGTGCCATCCTTGCATTCACAGAATAAATCTCACTTGATAATGGTGTATGATCATTTTGATGCATTGCTGATACAGCTTGCTGATATTTTGTTGAGGATTTTAGCATCTATGTTCATCAGTGATATTGGCCTATAATTTTCTTTCTTAGTATTGTCTTTATCTGGTTTTGGAATTAGGATAATGCTGGACTCATAAAATGAGTTTGGGAGTTTTCCTTCCTCTTGAATTTTATGAAATAATTTCAGAAGCACAGGTATTAGTTCTCAGAGTGTGTGGTAAAATTCACCCATGAGACCGTCTGGTCCAGGGCTTTGGTTTTTTGGTAGTTTTTTTAAATTACTGCCTCAATTTCATTAGGTGTAGTCTGTCCATTCAGATTCATTGATTCTTCCTGATTTATTTTTAGAAGATTGTATGTTTCTCAGAGTTTATCCATTTCATTAAGTTTGTCCAGTTTGTTGGCATGCAATTATTCATAATATTTTCCTACAATCCTTTGTAATTTTTTTGTGTCAGTTGTTATTTCTCCTCTTTCATTTCTGATTTTATTTATTTGGGTCTTCTCTCTTTTTATCCTTGATGAATCTGGTTAACAGTTTGTCAATCTTGTTTATCTTTTCAAAGAACAAGCTTATGGATTCGTTGATCTTTTGTATCTTTTTTAGACCCTATTTCATTTATTTTTGCTCCAATCTTAATTATTTACTTTGTTCTACTCACATTGTGCTTTGTTTTTTGTTTCTTTTCAAGTTAAGTGTGAAGTTAGATTGTTTATTTGAGTTTTTTCTTTTTCTTTTTTTTTTTTTTTTTTTTTTTTTTTTTTTTTTTTTTTTTTTTTTTTTTTTTTTTTTTTTTTTTTTTTTTTTTTTTTTTTTTTTTTTTTTTTTTTTTTTTTTTTTTTTTTTTTTTTTTTTTTTTT
>PVKU01007795.1:0-69702 GCA_004027475.1 Anoura caudifer
TTGTTAAAGTAAGGTTTCCACTTGTTGCTCTTCTTCTTCTCATTCCGGTACCCCTATAATTGGGATGTTGGGATGTTTAAAGATGTCCTGGAGGTTCCTAAGCCTCTCCTCATTTTTTTGAATTGTTGTTTCTTTCTTCTTTTCTGTTTGGTTGTTTCTTTCTTCCTTCTGGTCCACTCCATTGATCTGAGTCCCAGTTATACTCCCATATCTATTGGTTCCCTGCGCGTTTTCCTTCATTTCATTTATTGTAGCTTTCATTTGGTCATCTAATTTGTGAGCAAAATGAATCAGTTGTCTGAGCATCCTGATCACCAGGGCTTTGAACTGCGCATCTGATAGGTTGGCTATGCCTTGGTCTCTTAGATGAATTGGCTCTGGGGCTTTGATTTGTTCTCCCATTTGAGCCATTTTTGGTTTGTGTTTTTTTTTTGTTCTGGTCAGGGCTGTTATGTAGTGAGGGGCGGCGCTTTAGGTGTTCCCCAGGGCGGGGCAGCCCAGTTGCTGGGTAGTGGCGCTGTATGTAGGGGCGGGATCCAAGAGGGAACCATGGTGCTTGCTCCGCTCTTTCTTGAATTCCAGTCCTCTCTGCCACTTCCCCTTTGCCTGGATTATCTGTGCTTGAATGTAGGACCAGCTGGTCAGCCAGCCACCTTGTGTGGCCTCACTGGGTCTGCACTGCTGCCTCCCCATGCCTGGGGTCTACTAGCCGCCGCCTGCAAGCCTAGGATCTCCCAGCTGCTGCTGCCTTCTCGCCCCCCGTCCTCCAGTTTCTACTTTTTCCTGCTGCGACTCTGCCCCTCTTCGCAGTCTGGATGAATGCTTGTTGGGCTTCCGTAAAGTTCAATTTTCTATCTGTTCTGGTTGTTTTCTTGTTTCTAAATCTTTGTTGTCCTTAATTTTGGTTGTGCAAGATGGCACAGTGTGTCTACCTGCACCTCCTTCTTAGCCGGAAGTCTAAAATTTATTCTCTTAGTGTACTATTTAGTGGTTTTTAGTATATTTACAATGTTATACAACATTTATTACTACTTAATTCTAGAACATCGTCATCACCTAAAAAAGTTATTCCATGCCCATTACTCGAATGACAAACTGATTTTTGACAAATATGAAAAAATAATTTAATAGAGGAAAAATAGCCTTTTTAGTAATGGTGTTAGAAGAAATGGACACCCATAGGCAAAAAAAATAAATAAATTTTGATTTAAACTTAACACATTATGCCCAAAATAACTCAAAATAGACCATAGACTTAAACGCAAAACATAGAACTATAAATCTTTTAAGAAAAACAGTAGGACAAAACTTTGCAAATCTAGAAGTAGGTAGAGTTCTCAAACTTGACATTAAAAACCTAACTCGTTCCGGTCAAGATGGAGGTGTAGGTGGACACACTGTGCCTCCTCGCACAATGAAAATTAAAGAGAACAAAGATGTAGAACAAGAAAACACCCAGAAGTTACAGAAAACTGAACTGTACAGAAGTCCAGCAACCATTCACCCAGACCGGTAAGACGGGTGGTGTCGTGGCAGGAAAAAGTGGAGGTTGGAGGACTTGTGTGTGCAGGCAGCAGAGGCTGGCAGATCCCAGGTGCACAGGTCGCAGCTAGCTGACCATGGGCATGGGGTGGCAATGTTTCAGATCCAGTGAGGCCATGCAAGGCGGCTGGCTGGTCAGGTGGTCCCACATTCGTGCTCAGATAATCCAGGCAAAGGGGAAGCATCGGAGTGGACTGGAATCCAAGAAAGAGCGGAGCAAGCGCCATGGTTCCCTCTCGGACCCTGCCACCACATACAGCGTCACTACCCAGTGACTGGGCTGCCCCGCCCTGGGGAACACCTAAGGCTCCACCCCTTACTACATAACAGCCATGACCAGAGCACAAAAACAAAACAAAAACTCAAAAATGGCTCAAATGGGAGAACAAATCAAAGTCCTAGAGCCAATTCATCTAAGAGACCAAGAGGAAGCCAACCTATCAGATGTGCAGTTGAAAGCCCTGGTGATCAGGATGCTCACAGAATTGGTTGATTTTGCTCACAAATTAGATGATCAAATGAAAGCTACAACAAGTGAAATGAAGGAAAATGCACAGGGAACCAATAGAGTTGGGAAGAAAATGGACTCAAATCAATAGAGTGAAACAGAAGGAAGAAAGAAACAACCAAACAGAAAAGAAGGAAGAAATAAGAATTCAAAAAAATGAGGAGAGGCTTAGGAACCTCCAGGACATCTTTAAACGTCCCAACATCTGCATTATAGGGGTGCCAGAGGGGAAGAGGAAGAGCAACAAGTGGAAACCTTAATTGAACAAATAATAAAGGAGAACTTCCGCAATCTGGCCAAGGAAATAGGCTTCCAGGAAGTCCAGGAAGCTCAGAGAGTCCCAAAGAAGTTGGACCCAAGGAGGAACACACCAAGGCACATCATAATTACGTTAGCCAATATTAAAATGAAGGAGAGAATTCTAGAAGAAGCAAGGTATAAAGGGACAGTCACCTACAAAGGAGTTCCCATCAGACTGTCAGCTGATTTCTCAAAAGAGACTTTATAGGCAGGAAGGGCCTGGAAAGAAGTATTTGAAATCTTGAAAGGCAAGGACCCACATCCAAGATTGCTCTATCCAGCAAAGCTGTCATTTAGAATGGAAGGGCATGTAAAGTGTTTCTCAGATAAGGTTACTTTAAAGGAGTTCATCATCATAAAGCCCTTATATGAAATGTTAAAGGGACTTATCTAAGAAAAAGAAGGTAAAAAATATGACAGTAAAAAAGATAGCAAACTCACAGATATTAACAACCACACCTAAAACAACAGCAAACTAAGCGAACAGCTAGAACAGGAACAGAAACACAGAAATGGAGATTCCATGGAGGCTTGGCAACAGGGGAATGGGAGGAGGAGAGAGGGGAAAAGGTACAGAGAATAAGTAGCATAGATGGTGGGTAGAAAATAGACAGGGGGAGGGCAAGAATAGTGTGGGAAATATAGAAGCTAAAGAACTTATGACACATGGACATGAACTAAAGGGGGGGAATGTGGATGAGAGGGGGTGTGCAGGGTGGAGTGGAATGATGGGGGTGAAATGGGACAAGTGCAATAGCATAATCAATAAAATATATTAGAATAAGAAGGAAAAATATTTAAAAATCACAAAAAACCTAACTCATAAAAGGAAAAGTTAATAAATTTAATTTATAAAAAGTAAAGACTTTTTCCCTGGTAAAAACCATGTTAATCCAAAAAAAAAAAAAAAAATGACAAACAAACCAACTGCTAGAAAATATTTGTGAATGATATAAGAAGTAAAAGTCTAGTATGTAGGATATATAGAGAACTCCAAAACTCAATAGTCAAAATCTAAATTGAATTAGAAAATACTAAAAGATACAAAGAGACATTTCACTGAAGACGAGACATAGATGGCACCTAAGCATACCAAGACGTGTTCGACATCATTAGCCATTTGGGAATGCCTAAGTCAAACTATTGTATAATGTGATATCTCAAAATAAAAAGTTCAGTATAAAGGAGAAAATAATACAGGAACATTATTAAATTTGGTACAAGCAAAAAAGTCTAAAGCGGGAAAAATAACAATTTCACTACTTATGAAAAGTAAAATTTTGTTGTATTTTATACCATTTTCTTCTTTGTATAAAATGATTTTATTTATTTTTAGAGAGAGGGAAAGGGAAGGAGACTGAGAGGGAGAAACATGAATGTGTGGTTGCTTTTAGTGTGCCTCCCACTGGGGACCTAGTGCATAACCCAGGCGTGTGCCCTGACTGGGAATTGAACTGGTGACCCTTTGGTTCTCAGGCTGGCACTCAATCCACTGAACCACAGCAGCTAGGGCTCTTCTTTTCCATCCTTATCTGAGGATATGTGTGTTGATATTTGGGTGAGATGAAGGGGGGGACATGGGGCGTGAGGAGGGAGAGAAAGAGAAAAAGAAAGAAATATCAATGTCAGAAGGGAACATTGATAGTGGAGAGAAACATCATTTGGTTGCTTCCTGTGCTTGTCCTGACTGGGGATCAAGCCCCTAGTCTTTTGGTGTATGGGACAATAATCCAGCCAACAGAGCCACCCAACTATGGCACCTTTTTCTTTTTTTATTCTGTGCAGTTTTATTTTACAGAGCTAACTGAACATGATTGTTCCCTTTTAACAAACATTATCATGAGTACTTTTCCATATAACTTAAAGTTATATATGAATATAGTTTTTTTTTAAACATTTTATTTATTTATCTTTAGAGGGGAAGGGAAGGAGAGAGGGAGGGAGAGAAACATCAGTGTATGGTTGCCTCTCATGCATCCATTGCTGGGAACTGGCCTGCAGCCCAGGCATGTGTCCTGACCCGGAATCGAACCACGATCTTTTGGTTCACAGGCCTACGCTGAATCCACTGAGCCACACCAGCCAGGGCTGAATATAGTTTTTAAATGGTTGGTATATTCATTTTATGGATGCACTATAATTTATTGAACTATTACTCTCTTACACATTTAAAATATCTTCATATTGTTGCCATTATAAATAATCCTATGATAGATGTTTTTGTATATAAACCACTGTTAGGACTTCTGATTCCTTCTTTAGGATAGATTCTTAGGTATGGAATAACTGTGCGATTTGTTGTGAACATCTTTGAGGGCTTGGAAAACTCGCAAGTACAGAATACTCTACAGAAATTTTGTTCCCTCAATCTTAAAAATTTTAATTTTAACTTTTGCTCTTCCTTGATTTTCTCTTTTCTCTAGATTTCCAAACGCTTTATCTTGGCTCTCCTCTAAAAGGCTGTCCTCTTCTCAGTCTTCTGACATTGTTTCTTTTTATCCCTTAAATATTCGAGTTCCCTAAGATTCTGTTCTCAGTCTCTTCTGTCTACTTATATTCTTTCTGGGAGAACCAGGACTGGGCCCATGTCTTCCAACTACAGCTTACACCCTACTGACTCTAAATATCGTATCTCTTCTAAGTGTTAGGGCCCAGTTTCTAACTGCATATTGGACATCTTTGCCTTGTGCCACATAGATCTCACAAACTTGACTCAGTTATCTGAAACTGAACTCATTATTTATCTAACCAAAACAACTTTTCCATCTTCACCCAGTGGGATAAGCCAGAAGTTAGTTAGCCTAAATTACTTTAATCTTGCCTGTCACTCCTTGTCAATCAATAACTTTTAAGATTCTGCTTCCAGAATAGCTCTCTAATCTGTTACCTGCTCTTTATTCTTTTTCATTGCCTTTATTTCAACGCTAATATTTTTGTATTACCACAGTAGACTCTTAGCTGATATGCCTGTTTCTTTCTGGCCTTGTATCCCTTGTTCCATCCTCCACACTAAAATCAGTTTGATTTTTTTATACCATGAATGTTATCATGTTACTCACCTTTACTCTCCTCTGTCTCATTTTCTTTAGCAGGCTTTGATGAGCCTGGTCCTGATTGCCATGGCCTCTGCCTGTTTTCCAGTTTGCTTGTCATGCTAAGCTGGTTTCTTCAATACATTACATATTCTTTTCTGGCCTTTATGCCTTTGCTCATCTTTCTTTACTTCCTGACATGCCCCTCTATCTTCTATCCACTTGCCAGATGTGTTTCATGTTCCAAGATTCAGGTAACCTTATAACCTATAGGAAGCTTTCTTGGCCTCCATAGTTAGAGTCAAGGGCTTCCTCTTCTGCATTTTTCTTGTGCCACTTACCCATTTGTTTGCCACTCCCACATTGGTGTACTTTTATTTTGCTTAATCTTTCCCAGACCATTATATTAGATTGTAATGCACCTTCTCTACCACCTAAAGCAGGAATTGTGTATCCTTTTGTTTTCTCAAGGCAAAATAATAATGTGCAACATATAGTAGATGTGTAATAAATATTTCTTGACCAGATAAATAAATGAATGGATGAAAGTTTTTGTGAATGAAGAGTTGCATGCTGACCAATGGAAAAAAAGTTTAACTTCAGGGAAAATCACAGAAGTTGGAGTCATAAGAATTGAGTCTGAGTTCTACCACCATTTCTTGGTGTCTGTATAATTTTAGGCAAGTCATTTCCCTTCTGTGAGCTTCAGTTCTTTTGCAAGATGGAGATAGTAATAATAGTAATAGCTGTAATACAGGTGCTTTTTGAACAATAAATACTCTAAGTTCTAGTAAATGTTATAAAAACATTCTGTATGTTCAGGTCACACATATGCAATGCACTGCTTTAACTGAAGTAAGAGAATTACTCAGAACTTTGGGTAGACATATCCATTAATTACAAGATCAGTTTACCCTGCTTGACTATATTTTGGTTGCATTATTGACCCATTGCTTTATTCTTGCATTGTGTCATCACATGCTTAGACACTGAAGATGGATCAGGATGAGTCAGTTTTCATAAAACAGCCTTCCTTGAAAGTAGTCCACAATGCTTTTGGTCTATGATGTGAAATTTCCAGGATGATGAAGTATGCGGATATTAACAGAGTTCTAATGTGGTTTGACTTTTGTAACCACAATTGTCAGTGACAAACTTGTATACTACTTAGTCTACAGTTTTCCACATTTTCTCTGCGAAGACGTATAATTAGAGCAGTGATGAGTAATACATTTTCAGGAAATGCTACTGTAACCTTTAAGTCTAGATATCTAGATTGAGCACTTAAAACTGTAGCCTTTTCACTGCTTTTGGGTGACTGTATGTTTTTACCAAATGAATCACTTCTTGAATATGTATGAACTTACAAACACAACTTTGTAAAAGAATCTTATGTTCTGAAATAAATTACATTGGTAGTATTTTCCAAGCTTTTTGTGGGAGGAAGCTTCCCATTAATCTTAGAAATTCAGTGAGAAATGTGTGTGTGTGTGTGTGTGTGTGTGTAGCTGTTTCATCTCATGCTACATTTTAATGACATCTCTGGCTTAATTTTTTCTTAATTTCACTGTTTCCTTCTCACCCTTTTGACAGGTGAAATGGTGGCTCATTTTAGACTCAAGAGTGGGGGAGTGTAGTGGCCGGAGAGCTGGTAGACACAGGGACATTAAATGGCCTGCACCTAGTTCACTGTTTTTATTGTTCATGTAAGGCTTGAAGTAGAGATGTGCCCATTCGGTTTTTTATTAATTTTTAATTTGTGGGTTAGATAACTTCATCACATTGTATTTACATTTAACCTGGTTCACCATGTGTTGCTTTGAGACATTTTTAATTGTTAAAAATCACAAGTTCTGATCTTTGTGTGTACCCTCAAGTTATTACTCAGCCACATTATAGGTTTTTCTGTTTTCTTCAGCACATGGCAGCTCAGAATGGCCAAAATTGTTTCATTAGTGCCTTAACGAGCATTCAGAATATATTATCTTATAACATGCAGGTGTATTTTTTATCTATAGCCACCCCTTTTTGCTTGCATAAACTATAAACTCCTTGCATTTATATTTATTTATGTAACATTAAAGATTTTGTTTTATGCATAGCACCATTTTTTCTCCTGATAAAAATGGTTATTATAAAACCCAAGTTTGAGAAGTTGATAACAATTGCTTAGCAGTGAACATAAGATTTGAATGAAGTAGTAGATAAAGACCTTGGAGACGCAGTCAGAAGGCTTGAGTTCCATGTCTAGCCGTGCACTTAACTCACTGTGTCACTTTGGCTAATAATAACCTAACAATAAACATAACACCACCTTAATTTATGCAGTGCTCTGCCATTTATAAAGGACTTTTCTAAGAAAGTACATTGGCATAGATAGGATAAAATTCCTATTTTGTGATGAGGAAACTAAATCTTAAGAGTTTGAGAGATTTGTTCCATATACCTGGCCAGGGCTAGAATCAGGATTGACTTTTATTCTACTGTTTCATTTTCAGTTACACCATATGGCCTCATATTTTACTTTAATTGTAAAATGCGGGGCTGGACCAGATCAGTGATTTCCAAGCTACATTTACCCTGAATTTGAGAATTCTCTACACCAGTCCATGGGTCTGCTTGTGAGTAAGGATAGAAATATGGGAAAACGTGTATAGACTGGGCACCAGAGTTGGACATAAGGGTTTAAGGTGACATTGCACATTTCCAAATGATCTTTGGATTTTTAAAAAAAATTTGTTATCCATGGATGCATTGTGTTCCTTTAGTATGATGGGCTGAAAGAAGGTGGATATGCATCTGATATAAACTTTTTTTTTTAAAGGAAGAAGGATTCTATAACTTCCTTAAAAAGTTTGAAACGAACCATGTTAGATGATTTCTAAGGCTGTGTTTCAGCCTAAGAGTCTGAAAAATGTTGCAGCCCTAATTTTGGTAGTGTTACCAGATAGGCCTAAGGGGACATCACAGATGTTACAACCTTAACGTCAGTTTAGTATCAGAAGATCCTATTGAATCTTTGAAATAGTCTATTTTATGGGCTAAAGTGACTACATTTAGAAGTCTTTAGGGAAAAAGAAGCAAAAAAGTCAGAAATGAGCATGTCTGTGTGGCCAGTGTTGGTAAATGCATTTTTTTTTTTTTTTAAGAACAGGTAGTAAAAATGACCAACTTTGGAGGGGCACTGGAATTATTTTAAAAAATGAGCTGTTTGTACTTCAGCATACTTGAGTGTCATTTGTGTTTTCTACAGTCTGCCAGTTAAACCTGGCATTTCTATGGAGAAGGAGCTCCTTTTTCTTCTTCCAGTGTTTTTACTTACCCTTGAAACAGAGATCCACTTATATATTCATTGGTGAACAAAATAGGCCTGTTTTTGGCTAAAATATTGTTTTAGCTTTTGTAATGGAAAGAGGCTTGACTTTGGGTGATAAATATACAATGTAAAGTTGATACATTACAGAACTGTACAATGTAAACTTACATAATTTTATTAACCAATGTTACCCTAATAACTTTTTTAAAAATCTGATTTATACCTAACCCTAGCTTGCCCTAACTCTAACCCCATCCCAAAACCTAATTTGAAACCTAACACTAAACTTAAGTCTAACTCTAACCTATCCCTAATTCTAACCCTAATCGTACACTAACCCTAAAATTAAGCCCGTACCCTAACCCTAAGCCCCAAACCCTAACCCTAATAAAAAAATTATAGCTATGCGCAGATGAAAGTACCAGTTTTCATTTGTAACCTACATTATTTATATTTTTTAAAATTTTAAAAAGATATTACTTATTTTAGAGAGGGGAGGGGAGGGAGAGAAACATCATTGTGTGAGAGGCACATCAGTTGGTTGCCACTTGCACACCCCCAACTAGGGACCAGGCATGCAACCTAGGCATGTGCCCGAGTTGGGAATAAAACCAGCAACATTTTGGTTTGCAAGGTGGTGTTCAATCCACTGACCCACAACAGTCAGGGCACATTATTTACTTTTATACTACTGGTAGTTTGCTTTTCTCACTTGCCTTCCATAATCTGATGAGCATCTCGATAATTATGAGACTAATTAGGACCACGTGGTTATCAATAAAAATTTTAATTTATTTCCTCTCTTAATCTGCCTCAGAGGAGATATTTATGTCATATCTATAACTTTTTAAGATTTTAATTATTTTTATTTTAAGTGTTTTATTTTTATTATTTGTTTATTTATTTAAAAGCAATGAGCCTTTATTTTATTTTTTCTGTTAGTACATTTATTTATTTTTTTACAAATTTTATTTTATTATTTTTTAAATTTTTAAATTTTAAATTTTTATTTTTTATTTATTTTAATTGTTGTTCTTGTACAGTTTTCTGTATTTTACTCCCATCCTAGCCCACTGCCCCCAGCCCTCCCCACCTCCCTCCCATTTCCACCCCCCTAGTTTTTGTCCATATGTCCTTTATACTTATTCCTGTAAACCCTTCCCCTTTTCCCCTGATCTTCCCTACCCTCTCCCCTCTGGTGACTGTCAGTCTGTTCTCAATTTCACTGTCTTTGGTTATACTTTGCTTGTTTGTTTTGTTGGTTAGGTTCCTATTAAAGGTGAGGTCATATGGTATTTGTCTTTCACTTCCTGGCTTATTTCACTTAGGATGATGCTCTCTAGTTCCATCTATGCTGTTGCAAAGGGTAGGAGCTCCTTCTTACTTTCTGCTGCATAGAATTCCATTGTGTAAATGTACCATAGTTTTTTGATCCATTCATTTACTGATGGGCACCTAGGTTGCTTGCAATACTTGGCTACTGTAAATTGTGCTACTATGAATATTGGGGTGCATAGGTTCTTTTGGATTGGTGTTTTAGGGTTCTTAGGATACAATACTAGCAGTGGGATTGCTGGGTCAAAAGGTAGATCCATTTTTAGTTTTCTTAGAAAATTCCATACTGCTTTCCATAGTGGTTGTACCAGTCTGCAATCCCACCAACAGTGCACTAGGGTCCCCTTTTCTCCACAACCTCTCCAACACTTGTTGTTTGTTGCTTTGTTTATGATGCCCATTCTGACCAGTGTGAAGTGGTATCTCTATTGTGGTTTTCATTTGCATCTCTCTGATAGCTAGCGATATTGAGCATCTTTTCATGTGTCTCTGGATTCTTTGTATATCCTCCTTGGAGAAGTGTCTGTTCAAGTCCTTTGCCCATTTTTTAATTGGGTTGCTTGTCTTCTTAGACTGGAGTCGTGTAA
This sequence comes from Anoura caudifer, assembly GCA_004027475.1. NCBI lineage: Eukaryota > Metazoa > Chordata > Mammalia > Chiroptera > Phyllostomidae > Anoura > Anoura caudifer. The sequence continues at coordinate 10,621 of PVKU01007795.1, forward strand.
GTTCTTTATATATTTTGGAGATTAAACCCTTGTCTGAGGTATCATTGGCAAATATGTTTTCCCATACAGTTGGTTCTCTTTTTATTTTAATACTGTTCTCTTTAGCCATGCAGAAGCTTTATTTTGATGAGATCCCATGTGTTTATTCTTTCCTTTATGTCCCTTGCTCTAGGGGACATATCAGTAAATATTTGCTGTGTGAAATATCTGACATTCTCCTGCCTATGTTCTCCTCTAGGACTTTAATGGTGTCATGGCTTATATTTAAATCTTTTATCCACCTTGAAGTTATTTTTGTGTATGGTGTAAGTTGGTGCCTAAGTTTCCATTTTCCTGCATGTAGCTGTCCAGTTCTCCCAACACCACTTGTTGAAGAAGCTATTTTTACTCCATTTTATGTTGCTGTCCCCTTTGTCAAATACTAATTGAACGTAGAGAATTAGGTTTATTACTTGGCTCTCTATTCTGTGCCACTGGTCCATGTGCCTGTTTTTATGGCAGCACCAGGCTGTTTTGATTACAGTGGCCTTGTAATACAGTTTGGTATCAGGTATTGTGATCCCTCCTACTTTGTTCTTCTTTCTCAAATTTGCAGCAGCTATTCAGGGTCGTTTATGGTCCCATATAAATTTTTGAAGTGTTTGTTCTATGTCTGTGAAATATGCCATTGGTACTTCAATAGGGATTGGATTGAATCTGTAAATTACTTTGGGTACTATGGACATTTTGATGATGTTAATTCTTCTGATTCATGAACATGGTATACGTTTCCATTTGTTTGTGTCTACCTTGATTTCTTTCTTCAGTGTTGTAGTTTTCTGCATACAGGTCTTTTACCTCCTTGGTTAGATTTATTCCTAGTTACTTTTTCTTTTCGCTACATCAAATGGGAATTTCTTCTTGACTTCTGCTTCTGCTGTTTCATTGTTGGTATACAAAAATGCCTTTGGTTTCTGGATATTGACTTTGCATCCCAGTGATTTGCCAAATTCATTTATTAAGTCAAGCAGTTTTTTGGCCAAGTCTATAGGATTTTCTAAGTACACTATCATGTCATCTGCAAACAATGACAATTTTGTTCCCTCCTTTCCTATTTGGATATGTCTTTTTTCCTTTTCTTGTCTGATCACTGTGGCTAAAACTCCCAATACTATGTTGAACAGAAGTGGTGAAAGTGGACAACCTTGTCTTGTTCCTGATCTTAGTGGAAAAGATTTTACTTTTTGCCCATTGAGTATGATGTTGGCTGTAGGTCTCTCATATATGGCCTTTATTATATTGAGGAATGCTCCCTCTATTCCCACTTTGCTGAGTTCTTTTTATCATAAATGGCTGTTGTACCTTATCAAATGCTTTTTCCGCATCTATTGATATGATCATGTGATTTTTGTGTTTGCTTTTGTTTATGTGATGTATTACATTTACTGATTTTTAAATATTGAACCATCCTTGCATCCCAGGAATGAATCCCACTTGGTCATGGTGTATGATCTTTTTAATGTATTGTTGGATGCGGTTTGCCAATATTTTGTTGAGGATTTTAGCGTCTATGTTCATTAGCAATATTGGCCTGAAGTTTTGTTTCTCTTTTGTTTCTTTATCTGGTTTTGGGATTAGGATGATGTTGGCTTCATAAAAAGAGTTTGGGAGTCTTCCATCATTTTGGATTTTTTGGAATAGTCTGAAGAATAGGGGTTAGCTCTTCCTTAAATGCTTTGTAGAATTCTCCTGTGAAACCATCTGGTCCAGGGCTTTTGTGTATCAGGAGTCTTTTGATTACTGCTTCTATTTCATCTGCTATTATTGGTCTGTTCAGGCTTTCTGCTTCTTCTTCATTGAGTTTTGGAAGATTATATTTTTCTAGAAACTTGTCCATTTCACCTAGGTTTTCAAATTTCTTGGCATACAGTTCTTCCTAGTAATTTCTCAAAATCCTTCGTATTTTTGTGGTGTCAGCTGTAATCTCTCCTCTTTCATTTCTGATTCTGTTTATTTGGGTCCTCTCTCTTTTTTTCTTGATGAGCCTGCTTAAAGGCATGTCGATTTTGTTTATCTTTTCAAAGAACCAGCTCCTGGATTCATTGATCCATAGAACTGTGCTTTTAGTCTCTATGTCATTTAGTTCTGCTCTTATCTTGGTTATTTCCTTCCTTCTACTTGCTCTGGGCTGTCTTTGTTGTTGTTCCTCAAGTTCTTGTAGGTATAGGGTTAGGTTGTTTGTTTGAGATGTTCCTATCTTTTTTAGGTAGGCCTATATCTCTATGAACTTCCCTCTGAGGACTGTCTTTGCTGTTTCCCATAAGTTTTGGGTTGTTGTGAGTTCATTTTTGTTTGTTTCCAGAAACTTTTTGATTTCTTCCCTAATTTCATTCTTGACCCATTCATTGTTTAATAGCATGCTATTCAATCTCCATGATTTTGAGTGTTTTGGGTTTTTCCCCTTGGAGTTGGCTTCTAGTTTCAGTCCCTTGTGGTTGGAGAAAATGCTTGGTATGATTTCAGTTTTCTTGAATTTGTTGAGTCTTGTTTTGTGTCCTATCATGTCGTCTATCTTTGAAAATGTTCCATGTGCATTTGAAAAGAATGTGTATTTAGTTTCTTTGGGATGAAGGGCTCTATATATATCAGTTAAGTCCGTTTCATCTAGAGTGTCATTCAATGTCACAATATCTTTATTGATATTTTGTTTAGAAGATCTGTCCATTTTTGACAGTGGGTTGTTAAAATCCCCTACTATACTTGTGTTGCTGTCAATATCTTTGTTGAAGTCCTCTAAGATTTTCTTGATGTATTTAGGTGCTCCTATGTTGGTTGCATATATATTTACAATGTTTATGTCTTCCTGGTGGATTCTTCCCTTGAGTATTATGAAGTGACCTTCTGGGTCTCTATGGCTCTTCTTTTGAAGTCTATTTTGTCTGATATGAGTATTGCTATCCTGGCTTTCTTTTCCTGTCCATTTGCTTGGGAAATTTGTTTCCAGCCCTTCACTTTGAGTCTGTGTAGGTCTTTTGTCCTGAGGTGGGTCTCTTGTAGGCAGCATATGTGTGGGTCATGCTTTCTTATCCACTCAGCTATTCTGTGATTTTTGATTGGAGCATTTAATCCATTTACGTTTAAGGTTATTATTGATAGGTACTTATTCATTGCCATTTTTGTACCTGTGTCTTTCCCTCCCTCCCTCCCTCCCTCCCTCCCTTCCTTCCTTAAAGCAGTCCCTTTAGCATCTCTTGCAGAACTGGTTTGATAAAGGTGTATTCTTTCAGACTTCTTTTGTCTGGGAAGCTCCTTATTTGGCCTTCTATCTTGATTGAAAGCCTTGCTGAGTAAAGTAGTCTTGGCTGCAGGCCTTTGGTTCTCATTACTTGGAATATTTCTTGCCATTCTCTTCTGGCTTGGAGCGTTTCCATTGAGAAGTCAGCTGCAAACCTTATCAGGGCTCCCTTGTATGTTACTTCCATTTTCTGCCTTGATGCCTTTAAGATTCTCTCTTTGTCTTAGAATTTTGCCATTTTAATGATGATGTGTCTTGAAGTGGGCCTGTTTGGGTTCCTCTTGATCGGGACTCTCTGTGATTCCTGGATTTGTGTGACTTTCTCTCATCAAATTAGGGAAGTTTTCCATCATTACTTTCTCAAATAGGTTTTCTATCACTTGTTCTTCCTCTTCTTCTTCTGGAATCCCTATTATACGGATATTATTATGTTTCATATTGTCTTGTATTTCTCTTAATCCCTTTTCATTCTTTCTGAACCTCTTTTCCTTTTCTTGCTCTTTCTGGGTGTCTTTTCTATTTTGTCCTCCAATTTGCTGATCTGATCTTCTGCTTCATTGATTCTGCTTTTCATTCCTTTCACTGTGTTCTTCATTTCAGAAGTTGTATTCTTCATTTCCTCTTGGCCCTTGCTGATAGTTTCTATTTCCTTTTTCATGTTGATATAGTTTGCAGTGAGTTCATCATAGCTTCCTTATAGTTTCTGGTAGCTCTTTGAGAGCTCATGGAACTTCCTGAGAACCATTGCTTTGAACTCAAAATCTGATAGTTGAGTTGCCTCCATTTCATTTAGCATCCTTTCTGGGGCTTCCTCCTTTTCTTTCATTTGGGGATTGTTTCTTTGTCTTCCCATTGTTTGTGAGACTCCTTGTCAGCCTCAGCTTCTTAAATTGATCTGCTCTGGCTCCCTGGGTTTATGGTGTGAATTTCTGTGGTAGAATTCCTGTGAGATTCAGTGGTGCAGTCTCCTTAGGGTATCCTGGTGTTCATAGCTTCCACTGTTTCAGCTAGGATCACAGGTGTGTGCTCTGGGTCTTCCACAAAGCCCCCTCCTCCGGTCTCAGGGCTGTGTGATGCAGAGCTGCCTCCAGTCCCAGTCACTGGGCTGTCTCTGGTCGCTGGGCAGTCTCCGGTCGCTCGGCTGCCTGTGGTCAAAGGGGTGTCCCCGGTCACAGGGCTGCCCCCAGTCACAGGGCCTCCGCCAGTCGCAGGGCTGTCCCCAGTCTCAGGGTCACCCCTAGTTGCAGGGCCTCACCTGGTCTCTGTTTGCAGGGCCTCCTTCGGTTGCCGGTCTGGGTGAATCGCTGCCGGACTCCCGCACTATTCAGTCCTCCCTCTGTACTGGTTTGGTTTTCTTTTTCTTGGTTCTTTATTTTTGTAGTCCCTAATCTTGGCTGTGAAAGGAGGCACAGCTGCATCTAGCTACGCCTCCATGTTGGCCAGGAGTCCTCTTACAGCTCTTGAGGAATGGAACTTGGGCTTCATCACATAGGGCAGAGTGGACTACATAAGGTTGAGGAAAATCTGGGGTTGGTGGCTCTGGGGAGAAAACTGAAGGAACAGCAGCCAGGATCCCTATGCTGACTCATTCCCCATACTGAAAAGTCTATTTTAATTGTTTTATTGGTTGTGCTGTTAATGTTCTCACAGTTTTTTCCCCTTTACCCTCCTCCACCCAATACCCCATTTCATCTAGTAGTCCTTGCCCCCCTTAGTTCATGTCCATGGGTCATGCATATAAGTTCTTTGGCTGCTCCATTTCCTATGCTGTTCTTAACATCCCCCCTGTCTATTTTGCACTTAGCAGTTGTGTTTCTTTTTTTTAAATATATTTTATTGAGTATGCTATTACAGTTGTCCCATTTCTCCCCCATCATTACCCTCCACCATGCACACCCCCTACCACCTACATTCCACCCCTTTAGTTCATGTCCATGTGTCATAAGTTCTTTAGCTTCTACATTTCCCACATTATTCTTGCCCGCACCCTATTTTCTACCCACCGTCTATGCTACTTATTCTCTGTACCTTCCCCCGACCTCCTCCTCCCACTTCCCTGTTGCCAACCCTCCTTGGGAATCTCCATTTCTGTGTTTCTGTTCTTGTTCTAGCTGTTTGCTTAGTTTACTTTTGTTTTGTGTGTGGTTGTTAATATCTGTGAGTTTGCTGTCTTTTTACTGTCATATTTTTTATCTTCTTTTTCTGAGATAAATCTCTTTAATATTTCATATAATAAGGGCTTGATGATGATGAACTCCTTGAGCTTGACCTTATCTGAGAAGCACTTTATCTTCCCTTCCATTCTAAATGACAGCTTTGCTGGATCGAATAATCTTGGATGTAGGTCCTTGACTTTCATGACTTGGAATACTTCTTTCTATCACCTTCTTACCTGTAAGGTCTCTTTTGAGAAATTAGCTGACAGTCTGATGGGAACTCCTTTGTAAGTGACTGTCTCCTTGTCTCCTGGTGCTTCTAGGATTCTCTCCTTCATTTCAGTCTTGGGTAATGTAATTACGATGTGCCTTGGTGTGTTCCTCCTTGAGTCCAACTTCTTTGGGACTTTCTGAGCTTCCTGTACTTCCTGGAAGTCTATTTCCTTGGCCAGATTGGGGAAGTTCTCCTTTATTATTTGTTCAAATAAGATTTCCACTTGTTGCTCTTCCTCTTCTCCTTCTGGTACCCCTATAATTCAGATGTTGGGATGTTTAAAGATGTCCTGGAGGTTCCTAAGCCTCTCCTCATTTTTTTGAATTCCTATTTCTTCCTTCTTTTCTGTTTGGTTGTTTCTTTCTTCCTTCTGGTCCACTCCATTGATTTGAGTCCCAGTTTTCCTCCCATCTCTATTGGTTCCCTGTGCGTTTACCTTCATTTCATTTAGCATAGCCTTCATTTGTTCATCTAATTTGTGAGTAAAATCAACCAATTCTGTGAGCATCCTGATCACCAGGCCTTTGAACTGTGCATGAGATTGGTTGTCTCTTGGTGGCTTAGATTAATTGGCTGTTATGTAGTGAGGGGCAGAGCTTTAGATGTTCCCCAGGGCAGGGCAGTCCAATTGCTGGGTAGTGAGGCTGTAGTGCGGGCAGGGTCCAAGAGGGGTCTATGGCGCTTGCTCTGCTCTCTCTTGGTTTCCAGTTCCTTCTGCTGCTTCCCGTTTGCCTGGATTATCTGAGCGCGAATGTGGGACCACCTGGTCAGCCAGCCGCCTTGTGTGGCCTCACTGGGTCTGCGCTGTTGCCATCTCGTGCCCAGGGTGCACTAGGCGCCACCTGCACACTTGGGATCTGCCATCCTCTGCTGCCTGTGCACACGGGTCCTCCACCCTCCACTTTTTCCTGTAGCAACCCCGCCTGTCTTACTTGTCTGGAAGAATGGTTGTTGGACTTCCGCACAGTTCAATTTTCGATGAGTTCTGGTTGTTTTCTTGTTTCTAAATCTTTGTTGTTAATTGTGGTTGCGCGAGGAGGCACACTGTGTCCACGTACTCCTTCAACTTTGTAAGAAGTCCCTGTTGTGCTTCTTAATCCCTGCACCTTTCCTCCCATTTTCCCCCTTCCCTCTCCCAACTGATAACCCTCCAAATAATTTCTGTAGCTATGATTCTGTCCCTGTTCTGGTTGTTTGCTTACTTTGTTTTTTTTTTTTTAGATTCATTTGTTGATGGTGGTGAATTTGTTGCCATTTAATGTTCATCATTTTGATTATCTTCTTTTTCTTAAGTAATTCCCTTTAGCATTTCATATAGTAATGGCTTGGTAATGATGAGTTTCTTTTGTTTTACCTTGTCTGGGAATCAGTTTGTCTGCCCTTCCATTCTTAAGAATAGTTTTTCTGTGTAGAGTAATCTAGGTTGTAGGTTCTTGAGTTTCATCACTTTGAATACTTCTTGCAATCTCCTGGCACTCGCATTTCACTTTCTCCCCATATGCCACTGGTGCCCTTCCAGCTTTTGCCCTGGTACTGAATCCCAGAGTAGGTGGGTCTGTGTGAGTCCCAAGTCTGTTGTAAGCACTTTTAGAAGAGTCTTGAGAATGCTGCAGTTTCTGTTGTCACCTCAACCCTCACCGGTTTTTACAGCCAGAAGTTATGGGGACTTAACCTTCCTGGCACTGGAATGCTGGACTGGGTAGTTTGGACTGGGTCTAGGATTCTTTGCTCCTGAGGTATCCCTCTCATTTTTGATTCACCACACATCGGTGTGGAACTGCCTGTTCCCATCTTCGGCCACGCTGCATCTCCACTCCTCTCTGTTTCTCTCTTACCTGTCTGGATGAATGTGGTTTCTTTAAATCCTTGGTTGTCAGACTTCCATGTAGCTCTATTTTCTCGTAATTGTGGGTAATACTTGTTTTGTGGTCTGATTGTATTTTTTGCTATAGTTGTTCATGGAGGTGCTGTGTGTTTATGTACACCTACATCTTTACTGGAAGTCCCAATGTCCTAGAGTCCTTTACTATTCCTGGCCCCACCTAGCTTGTCTCCAACGCACCTGCCCTAGAAGTCAGCTCGTCTATTACTTTTTTGATGATGCCTTTGACATGGGGATGATTTGTGTTATGTCGCCTGTAACACATCAATTGAGACAACTCTGTGGTTGACAAATATTGTTTATTACATGCTCACAGGCAGATGCAAAGTGTACACTGTGTTCTGAGACCTTCTCCTTTTTACTTGGTGAGATTGTGAAAGCCACCATGGCTATTTGAAGAATTAATTAGTGCATAGAAGTTGGAAATACAGGCTGAAGGAAAAAAGACCAAGGTTTTCCAGCTAGGTTTTTTGTCTTATTGTGGTAAAATGTGGACTTTTGTTTCTGTAGCAGCTGATTGTATGAATAATACAAAGTAAAACAAAACTGATAATTTTTTTTGTAGATAGGCCTGAATATGTATGTAAAAAAGTGCCCAAAAGCTGCTTCCTTAACTAATTACTGGAATTCTTGATTGTAGTTGACAAGGATAGTGGTAAGCAAAGCAGCGCTGCCTCATTTGGTATAGTCTTTGCATCTTCAAACATAGTCTATTGTGTGTGGAATTGAGAGCTGCTTTCTCTAATAAAGTGGTAGACATGCATAAAGCAGTCTGTGTGAGTGGTCTCTACACCAAGTAAAAGTCAGTGAGAACATGGGTTGTCCAGGGCCAGATCTTCAATTTCCATATCACCAGGATACATTTCCCTCTTTGTAAAACATCATTTCCCTCAGTAAGCTGCTATGAACATCGGTTAATATTTGGTAAATTCTGTGTTGAGTAGGGTTCTCTCCATGTGCTCTTACTACGGGGATTGAACAAATTTGTACTAAGAGGTTGACCTTTGATAAGCACCATTCCTTCCTAACCCAACTTTTTACTCCATTTTCTTGTGTGTGTATGCAAATTGTTCTGGAGGTTCAAGTTTATTTCTCACTACACATGTGGTGTGGTTGCTCTTCTTGTTTAGAAACTTCCCAAATGATTATGGGTGACTCAGGCTCTTGTCAAGGTTGTGTGATTTGTGGGAACTGGCCAAGTTGGCTGTTACACTTAATTTTTCTGAGCAAACCCGTATATAGTTTCTTCTGGCATATATAGTCATACTTCTGATTTTGGTGGTAGTTGTTTCTTTTTGCGTATTTGTTTTTGTTTTAGCTAGTAGTAATTGGTATGGTTGAGATGGGGCTTTTCTTTGGGTAGGGTACCACTTTGAACTTCCCTTCCCTTTCAGGTAGAAGTAGTGTAGCCCTTTATGGCTCAGTAGTATCAGTAAATGCTTATTTTATATCTTCTTCTTTCATTAAGGAAAATACAGGAACAGAAAATGATTTTGTTTTGTGGCCCAGACTGATGTTACATAACAATGGTTTTTTTGAGATATCTTTTTTCATAATATTGAACATAGTTTTTATTATCAATATTATCCATGCACCTTTTGGAAAAATTATTTTTATTTCATATTAAGGGAGAAATAGTATCAGCCCTCCATTCTGCTAAGCCTAAAGTTCTATTGGTAGTATAGTTTTAGGTTAATAGAGATCTGCCTATTTGTTGCTCTCACCACCACCCCAACCTCTAGCAACCACTGATTATTTTACTGTTTTGATAGTTTGACCTTTTCCAGAATGCTGTAGTTGGAATCATAGGCAATTCAGATTGGCTTCTTTCACTTAGCAGTGTGCACATAAGGTTCCTCCATGTATTTTCATAGCTTGATGGCTCATTTCTTTTTTTAATATATTTTATTGATTATGCTATTACAGTTGTCCCATTTCCCCCCCTTCACCCTGCACACCCCTCCTACCCAAATTCCCTCCCTTTAGTTAATGTCCATGTGTCATACATAAAAGTTCTTTGGCTTCCACATTTCCCACACTATTCTTGCCCTCCTCCTGTCTATTTTCTACCCATCATCTATGCTACTTATTCTCTGTACCTTTTCCCTCTCTCTCCCCCTCCCACTTCCCTGTTGATAACCCTCCATGTGATCTCCATTTCTGTGGTTCTGTTTTATTCTAGCTGTTTGTTTTTGTTTTTGTTTTAGGTGTGGTTGTTAATAATTGTGAGTCTGCTGTCATTTTACTGTTATATTTTTATCTTCTTTTTCTTAGATAAGTCCCTTCAACATTTCATGTAATAAGGGCTTGGTGATGATGAACTCCTTTAACTCGATCTTATCTGGGAAGCACTTTATCTGCCGTTCCATTCTAAATGAAAGCTTCGCTGGATGGAGCAATCTTGGATGTAGGTCCTTGGCTTTCATGACTTGGAATACTTCTTTCCAGCCCCTTCTTGCTTGGAAGGTCTCTTTTGAGAAACCAGCTGACAGTCTTATGGGAACTCCTTTATAGGTAACTCTCTCCTTTTGTCTTGCTGCTTCTGGGATTCTCTCCTTAATTTTAATCTTGGCTAATGTAATTATAATGTGCTTTGGTGTGTTCCTCCTCGGGTCCAACTTCTTTGGGACTCTCTGAGCTTCCTGGACTTCCTGGAAGTCTATTTCCTTGGCCACATTGGGTAAGTTTTCCTTTATCATTTGTTCAAATAACTTTTCCACTTGTTGCTCTTCCTCTTCTCCTTCTGGTACCCCTATAATTCAGATGTTGGAATGTTTAAAGATGTCCTGGAGGTTCCTAAGCCTCTCCTCATTTTTTTGAATTGTTGTTTCTTCATTCTTTTCTGATTGGATGTTGCTTTCTTTCTTCTGGTCTACTCCATTTATTTGAGTCCCAGTTTCCTTCCTGTCACTATTGGTTCCCTGTACATTTTCCTTTATTTTACTTAGCATTACCTTCATTTGTTCATCTAATTTGCAACCAAATTCAGCCAATTCTGTGAGCATTCTGATTACCAATGTTTTGAACTGTGCATTTAATAGGTTGGCTACTTCTTTGTCGCTTCGTTGTTTTTTCTGGAGCTTTGATCTGTTCTTTTATTTCGGCCATTTTTTTCATCTTGACCGCCTGTTACATAGTGAGGAGCGGAGCCTTAGGTGTTCACCCCCAGGGGGTGTAACCCACATCTCTGGGTTGGGATGCTTTATGTGGGGAGGTGGTCTGAGAGGGAACAATGGCACTTGCTCCGCTCTCTCGGATTCCATTCCCTTCTGCCCCTTCCCCCAAGCAAATTGGGCCCTTCTGGTGCTGATTCCGTGTGGCTGGGTTTGTGTACATTCTAGGACCCTGTGGGTCTCTCTAGTGAACTCTCCTGTGAGGCTGGGAGTTTCTCCCAGCACCTCACCCCCCCACAGGTGTTTTCAATCAGTGGTTTGAGGCTTTATTTCCCCGCACTGGGACCCTGGGTTGTGTGATCTGTCCCACTGCACAGTTTTGCCTGGTTTATCTGTGCACGGATGTGGGACTGCTGCGTTCACCAGCCACCTTGGCCTTGCTCCACAGTCTGCTGCCTCGCTGGGTCTGCCAGCTCGTTTTGCCACAGGCCCTCTCCACCCCGTCTGCCCGACTCCGCCCCTCCTACAGGTCTGGTTGAATGTGTCTTCTTTAACTCCTAGGTCGTCAGACTTCCATACAGTTCTATTTTTCTATCAGTTCAGGTTGTTTTTTATTTTTATATTGTTGTTTTCCTTCTTTTGGTTGTGTGAGGAGGCACAGTGTGTCTCAGATCCTATAAAAATAATAGTGAAAGAAAACATAGCTTATTCAGTTTATTGATAAACTTAAGTATGTGGAGAGGTTGTTGGGGGCATTCTTTGAAATATTTTCAGAAGCTTATTTGTCAGGAATGGTATAGGTTTGACTTTCTAAAAATAGATCTAAATAACCTCTCAAAATTCCTTTAATTCTGGTTCAGTTCCTATATGCAAGATCAGTATTTATAGATAGGAAAGTGGTAAAATCTTAAAACTCAGTTTTATCTCATTAATTTTAAGCTTATTCTTCCTGAATTAAGGTTTCCCTAGCTTCTTTAAAATATTTCTCATTCTTTCTGTTGTCTTGAGAAGATGTCACCTCGTTTTTATTGAGCATAGTTCTTATGCTGCTGTGAAATATATATTTCACCTCATATGCACTGAATTTTCTTGAGGGAGTGGTATCCTCATGAGGTTTTAAAGTCACTGGTTTAATGGGACTGGAGAATAGAATCTTTAAGCCAGTTTAAGGAAGAACATATTTCCATAATGGCAAGGGTGGTAGTCACTTTCATCATATCTTTTTCCTTGCAAGCTTGAACTTTTTCATTGGATACTAACATCTTATTTTAAAGGGCATTTTAAATTTGAAACCCACTTCATTATGTCGCTTGGCCAGAGTTGCAGTTCTCTGGGACTCCAGTATTGGCTCATGAAGGTTAGTGTGTGGAGGGCTGCATTCCTTGTAGTTGGGCTGTGGCCATGGCTGCCATTCTGAAAATTTCCACTTTTAAAGGAGATTTTGCTGAGTGGAACCAGCATCTCCTGTTGAGTTGTTGAGGACCCAAGAACTAGACAGAGTTTATTGCCGTTTTCTACCAGCCATTGTATTTGTTGCTCAGGGAACACACCAATGAAAGAAAGGCAAATAGAACAGAGGAAAGTAAGAACGAGAAAATGTGAATGTATATAACAGTTTGTAGTATTTTTTGTTTGTTTGTTTTAGTAAGGAAAATCCTCCTTTTGGCTTCATTCTTGAAATTAAAATTGGCTAGTAGCCTGACAACAGAGCAGTACTGTGTTCTGGCTAAGTTTTTGATCGTTGTAGCTCTATCAAAGCCAGATACAGACCAGATCTAGGTTTTACTAGATTTTGTAGGATTATGGGAAGCACTGAGTCTTGTTCAGAAACCCCTTAAGGTTGAAATAGAGGTCCCAATATAGTGTCTTTGGAAGAAGGAAATTTTGTGGACATGGCTGGATGAATTGCTTTTTTGTTATGTCTTTTTGTTCTTTGTTTGGTACTTTTGCATAGTCTCTGTGGTCATACTAAGCTCAATTTCTACATCCACCATTTACTAGCTGTGTGACCTTGGGCAAATCATTTAACTACTGTGCATCAATTACCTTATCTGTTAAAGAATGGTAATAATTGCACCTACTGGTATGGGTATTATAAGAATTAAAGGAGATAATGCATTTAAGTGCTTAACAGAGTACTTGGCACATAATAAGCTCTCAATAAATGTTACCTGTTAGTATTTTTTATTTGTCTCCAGTACTTCATCCTTTGTTCACACTTTATATATGAGTACAATTTCTGTGGTGGAATTCTTCTATTTAATAAATAACTTTGTCTAATTTCTTCTTTTGCTTTTCTTTACAATTTCTGTAGATGCCCAGATAAAGGCAATAGCCCACAGATAACCGGGGTTTAACATTTTGAGTCTTTCTTGCTAAAGGTAGTTTTCAGCAATGCCTTGCATCTGAAAAGAACCAATTTGTATTCCACATTTATATATTATAGTTTATCAATAAGTAGGCTGCCTTGCCTTTAAATTCTCACTTTGAATTGTTTGTTTTTTGTGTGTGGAATTTATAACCCTCTATGATACTGACCCTACCTAAAGCAAATAGAGTAACTATAGCAGCAAAGTCAAAGTAGTGGTAAGGATAGATAGCCTTCGTTTACAGCGTATTTGTTGTGTACCTGGCATTGGGTTGAATGTAGTATTTCATTTAATCCCAAGAACAACCCTGTGAGCTAGGTACTTTTGTTATTCCCATTTTACATCGGAAGATGTTCTTAGAAATTAAGCAAATTTTACAAAATGCAAAACTAGTAGGTTGCGGATCTTGAATTCCAAAACAGATCTGCCCATGTCAAAGCCTTTCTTTTATGCTCTTATTCACTGAAGATTCACTGAACAGAAATGAGTGAGCGCTGGCATGTGTAGCTTGATAAACCCTGTCAGATTCTCAGTAGTGTAGACCTGATAAAGACAACATGAATTTCTCATCATTACAGGACACTCACCATAGTAAAAAATCACTATCATAGGAAAAGCAGTGTTAATGTGGTAAGCAGACTGTTTTTTCGCCTTTGGTGGTGGTGGTTGGTTATTGCTCTAGAAACGACTACAAAGACCGCATTTACTCAAGTCATGTATACTTACTGTAGAACACTGATTGCTTTTCATGCTGGCAAGCCTGTGCTTTCCTATTACTGGCTCCCTGCAAGGAATGTGAGCACATTAGATTTTAGAGCAGGAAAAACACACCTTCCACCTCATTTCACAGTAGAGGTCATGTGGGGACACAGACTTTTTGGTGACAATAACTGTCTGCTTGTGGTTTTTGATACTTGCACAATACTAACCTGGTAGATGGTCCTCTTACGTGTTCTCCATAAAACAATTGCTAGTGACAAGCATTTTATTATATTGAGAATTCTGCTTGATACTGTTTTAGGTTAAAGTGTATTTATTATGAAATGTTCTTCCCCTCCCCTTCTTCCAGAATGTGGTATTTTTTTTTTTTCTCAGTAATGGACTAAGATGTGAGTGTATTGTAAAGAAGAAGTTGTTGTCCCTAGAAACTACAGATCATTTAGTGTGGCTGAATTGTGGAGAACTAGAAAGTGGGTCAAGAGAAATGAGGCCGGGGTGTTAAACAATTATCTGGTAAGCCATGTGAAGGAGTTTGCCTAAGAGCAAATGAACGGTTTTAAGTTGAAGAGTGTCATGATCAAATTAGACTTTTGGAAAAATCCCTCTGGCTGCTGTGTGGAGGACTGGGGGAGGAGGAGGAGGAGAGCAGGTGATAAAGGGGGTGCCAGAGAGGTCAGAGAGGTTTTTCCTTTGGTAAGCAGAGGGTAGAGTTTAAGGAAGGGATGGTCAGTTCTGTCATACTCTGCTGTATCGTTATTAAGATAGGCTGAGAACTGTCTTTTTTGAATTTGGTATTAGTGGATCAGTTGGTGATCTTAGAAGAGTTTCACTAAGTAGAGTAATAGGGGTGGAAGGCAAATTCCACAGAATCAGAGAATTGAGGAATGTTGAGTAAGGAGGTAGCCTTTGTGATTAGAGACTACTCATAGAAACTTGACTATAAGGAGATAAAAAGAGCATTTGTGAAAAAAGGTAAGGAGAAAGGTCAAGTTATTGAAGGTTCTAAGTGTTATCTGCTGATGTGTTGCTGTGAGGGGAACAATGAGTTAGGAGGATTGACATTATTTTGAATGTTGTTTAAATGTTTGAGTGTTGTTCAAACTACCCTCCAACCATCCGTCAGGTGGGAGAACTTTGGGGAGAGGAAATAATGATCACATATTCTAGTTTATATATATGAGAAAAATTTGCCAAGAAGGTAGACTTTTTTAGTCATACTCATTTAATGAGAGTGCTGTTTAACAAATACATTGTCTATGGTTCTCTGTGGAGATTGCGTATCATTTTTTTTATATGAATGCATTTAGAAAACTGCTGCTAAGCAACCTATTGTCATTTCCTACTGTTTCTATAATCTGATGTCAATGACTAATGATCTCATTGGGCTAGTTACCTCCCTTCCAGCTATGCTGGCACGGATAAGTACATTAATAGTCTTTAGGAAATGCATTCATTAAAAACTAGGTAATCACTTTGTCGCTGGCCTTGGCAATGACTGAATGAGTTGGGCAAGTTAGAGAAAATCTTGAGCTTGAAAGCTCCTTCGACTTCCAGGTTGGTTCGGGCAAGGTAACAAGAGATCAATCAGTTGTAATTTAATGGGATCTGATTTACTTTTATAAGATACATCACTTTAATATGATGCTTTGTCATTAATGTTTTAGTAATCTGACAGCATTAAAGAAAACTGATATTCCCCGTTTTATTATTTCTTGGCTTCATGACAGAGCTTTGTATTAAAATGCACTTAAGATTTTAAAAGGCATGTCTAAGAAAACTAGCTAAGAAACAAATCCCAAGTGGGTTGATCTGACATATAAACTCCAACAGTGTGTAGCTAATTGCAGTGTGTAGATTTTATTATTCAAGGTGTTGTGCCAGCACTCCCATGTGTATAATTTCTGTATTGGAGCATAAGTAAAGAAGATGTTATCTTGACCACCATTAAGTTTGAGGAAGTAGTTTCCAGACAGTGATAGCAGAATAGTCTTTTTTAATGCTGTTTTATTATGCTATTTCCCCATATAGAAGCCTGCTAAGATTCAGAGATTGAACAAGAGAGGCTTTTGAGCTAAAAGTGAGCTCATAGAAATTTTTAGAAATAAATAAAAAATACAGTTATTTATATATATATAATATTAGATATATCTATACATGTCACCATCAAAGAAATGTCAATTACAATGACATTCTCTTTTACTTGCTAAAAGGATTAAGCTTTATTTTTAAAAAGACTGTACTTAGTATGGCTGTGGGGGTAGGGAACTAGGTAGGCACAACTTCAGTGTTATGTATCAAGAGCTTTAAATTGTATACTTTTTGACTTAGCACTTTTGGTTTTAGGGGTTTTTCTTATACAAATAATGATAGGTTAAAACAAGAAATACCATATGATCTCACCTTTAACAGGAACCTAATCAACAGAACAAACAAACAAGCAAAATATAACCAAAGACACTGAAATTGAGAACAGGCTGACAGTCACCAGAGGGGAGAGGGGAGGGAATTTCAGGGGGAAAGGGGAAGGGTTTGCGGGAAGAAGTATAAAGGACACATGGACAAACACTGGTGGGGGGAATGGGAAGGAGGTGGGGAGAGCTGCGGGGGTGGGGCTGGGATGGGGGTAAAAGGCAGAAAACTGTACTTGAACAACAATTAAAATAAAATTTAAAAGAAAAAAAAAAACCAAAAACAAACAAAACCCCCAAGATACCTAAAAGTACAATCCTGGGCTGTCAATTTTAAGTTATGACACACTCATGATGCCTGTAGAAAACTATTTAAAGACTGAGAGATAAACACTATATGTTCCTATGTAGAAAAAACATTTCGTATGGTTTGTGTGCACAGTATCGTTTTTTGTGTTGATAGATATATACAGTAGGAAAAACTACAGACATAGCCAAGAAATTTAGGATGAAGGTGGTGAGTAGGTAACGTGGGTGCACCTGGAAGAGGTTGGGATGATGATGGAACTGAGGTTGAGATGGAAACCATTAAGTCAGGTGACAAAGATAATGTTACTGTTCACTAAAATGTCAGTGGTTGCATTCCATGGGGAGCAACATTAGTGATTTTTTTCTTTGTATTTGTATTTTCTACAATAAACATTTGTCACTTTGTAATTAAAAATACTTTATTTTTAAAAATGAACAAAAAAGTGATTGGGTGCTCAGCTTTCAGTAAATTGTCAGAAGATTTTATGTTGTGAGCTTAATTAGCAAATAGGTTAGTTAATTGCATATGATGTGATGATGAAAATGATTATTAGTTTTCCTAATTTTTATACCCTTAGATATGGCCAGTTTATGGGGTTCTTTTGTGAAAATGTTATATTAAAACAAAGTATGGAAAGATTATTTGTATTTAAAGTTAGACTGCTAGATCATACAAAAGTGAGGCATTTTACTGAATTGCTTCTTTAGATCAAGGATATTTTTCAGTTTAAAAGCCTGAGAGATTTAACTGCCTCCTGTATCCCACGAGATTATACTCTCACTGATCTGATAAGACATACAAGTAAGTTGAATATCAGACTGATAAAACTAATGTTCATCTGGATTTATAGCAGTTAGGATTGTAGTTTATTTGCCATTGCTGGTCTATCCTGAATTTAAAGAAATCACAGATTTAAAGAATGTTACAGGAATTGAAGTCATAGTTTCAGCAAAGTCACAGACATTTAAGTTTGGAACTATAATTGAGTGCAAACATCTATCTGTGGCTTAATATCAAATACTTGCTCTGTTATTACCACTTGATGTAAACAGGTGATGGACCTAAAAGTAAATGTACCTACCAATAAAAAAAAAGAAAAAGAAAAAAACATGTAAGAATGCTTTACACTTTGGATTTGAACCTGATTCCAGAACTGTTCTAACATTTCTAACTGTATGGTCAAACTGTAGGCAAGTTTAGGTCCCCTGTGCTTGTGAAAATGTATTTTCTTTCACAAATCTTTTAAAGTAAAAGCTAAGAATTGTCATTATTAATGTAAGACTGGAGTCAGATTTGAAATGTGCCTCGATTTCATATAACTTTGCTCTTGAAGATAGTGTATCTACAGTTGTCAGCATTCTCTTTGATTTGTTCAGAATGGATCATTTCGTAAAATTAGTTCTCTAAGTGAACACTTTTAGTTTGATTTAAAGAAGTTTTTGGATTAGTTTGGGATTATGGCTAAATTTCTGTTTCTGTATTGGTAATAATTTATACTTGTACTGTATTTATCACGCAAAAAGTTAATGTAACTACATACATAGAGATTTATGTTTCTATGGCTATTCTTGAAAATTTTCAGGGATCTTGGGGCTGTAGGAAAAGCCAAGCACTAGATTAGATGAGACCTCTCTGTGCCAGTCTGGTGCTTTGTGGAGTATACAGTGCTCATATTTCTGAGGAAATGATGAAAGCCATACCTTTGTCCTGCCCTTTTTGATTCTTTTATCTGTGAGATCACGTTTAAAGTCCCTGGCTGTCCTTATGGTGAAATTGAGATTTTAAACATTTTTTTTATTTACATCCAAAAATCCATCCTAAGTAAGAGGAAGATGAATTTCAGGTATTTTTCAAGCAGCAGCTGTTAGTCTTTACTTTCCTTCCCTTGAGCCCCTTTTGAGCCCAATTTTTGGATTATTGTATAGTATTCTCATGTGGGTACTACTCTGGTACATTAATGAGGGGCCACTGTTTTCATTTATTCTATGTCTCTTAGGCATTTCTAAAAATGGTAGAAGGGGAAAAACTTTTAATTGACTCCAGAGGTTACAGGAACCGTGAAAATAATTGAGTTGTTAAATTGATTCAGTAGGCATTTATTAAACACCTACTGTGTGCTTGTTACACTGCTTTGGGCTTTGGTGTTACAATGATCAGGGAGGGGTAAAGACACATAAAATACTAGAGGATATAGATGAGATGATCTGTTGCTTGGGAGTTGTCTGGAAAAGTCTCTTGCATACACATTCTCAACTTTGCTTTGTTATTTAAAAATGGAATCAACATTCTTTATCAATAATGGTAATGTTGTGCCCTTTGGGGTCCCACTGTTCTCTGACTGCCCTGATTGGAGATCTCTCGTTCCTCCAAATTCGTAGGATTTTGTCTGTTTTCTTTACATTGTACATTTGTTCATATCTGGAAAAAGAATTTTAGAGATTTTAGTGTTTTTATTTTCATATACTGTCCTTCTTTATCTAATCTTCCTAATCTCATCTTCTTTTTATCTTTCTTTTCATTATTTTATATTTTATCACTGTAACCGCAGGTTACATTAAACATTTTTTGAATCAAAGCAGAATATAAATAGATTAATTAATGATATATTTGCATTTTTATCCTAGAATACTGAGCAAAGTGCTTTACATATAATATATAGTGCATTGATGTAGATATGCATTTAGTGCCCTGCGTGTTTGTTGAATGAATGATGGTGCACATACAAGATAGTCTGCTGTTTAGAACCTTACATTTGTCTGTATCTTGTTTACCTGTCTAGTAGCCCGCCTGACCCATCAGCTCCCGGACAGACTGGCAGAGTATATCACCAGTGTTTTGGTCCGCACACCTCCGCTTGTGCGCGTGAATTTATGCCTGCTACCAGACTAGTTGCTAAGGAATCAAGGGCATGGCAAAATGAAGGAGGAGTGACTGGCAGTGAAGATATCTGAAAAGATATAATCTAATAATAATGTCCAGTAGTTCCTCTGAATCTTGTTTCCTCTTGTTAACTTCAGAGAGGTAAAATTGCTTGCTTTGAGGGTAGATTTGGGAATTCTTTTTTGATAATTGAATGAAGTGAAAAGGTCCTCTGTGATGTTGTGGATGAATGAAATACTAGTGAGAGAACATAGACCTGCCAGTTTTAAGTCTGCATGCTTCCATTAACAACCTAATGAAAAATAGTGAAATAGCTCCCTGTTTATTCTTTTTATATCAAGGATAGAGAAATACCATATTTTTGTCCTTTTGGATCTGTTCTGTCTCATGTCACTGGATTTGGGTATGTTTTTGTGTTACTGATATTTTTCTGGTCATAAAATTACAGCTGTATTTAAGAGAATATTTTCTTATTTCTACCCTCCTTAGTCAAGTTATAATACAGAATTGAACAATTTATAATTTACTGTTTTTATTGTATAAAATTTTGTTCCTTATTTTTAACTTTGAAAACATGCATGAAAGGCTTATCAAAGTGCACAGCATTTTGCTAGATACTATGGATGATGTGAGGAAAGATACAGTTTCGGCCCTGAAGGAGATTATTACCTTGTAGAGTTAGAACTAGCACAATTAGAGAACAGTATGTTTGTCCTCAGCAGCTTGGTTGTTGAGAGGATTAGGAGTGATCATTGTGGATCAAAATATTGGAGTCTTAAAAGAATCTGAGCTGTTTTCTGGAAGGGTAGATAATATTTGCACAGGTAGAAAGTAGGGGTAAGAAGTGCCTGTAAGGAGGGCCTTTTAAAAAGACTGTAGTTGCTGTAGAGGCAGAAACAAAAATGTGTTTTGTGTGAAGCTGAGTGAAAAGTAGCATGATTAAAACTGACTCTTAGGGGACAGTAATCAGAGAGATTGTGTGGGGGCAGTTTTTATAGGATCTTGAAAGCCAGACCCGTAAGTTTGAGTTTGGTGTGAGTAAACACAGGTTCTAGACAGACTATGTAAGGAGTCCTTTTAGGAAGTTGAGTTCGACAATGATGTTTTAGGGGATAGTTCACAGTGGTCAAGGTGAAGAGGTTAAATAGATCATCTCAAGGGATTTTGTGATGATTTATTTAATGATTACCATTAAATATCATTAAATATCATTTTTTGTTCTAAGTTCTTTAGTCATCATTTCATTTAAACCTCACAACTACCTCTGAGTCAGGTATTATTACTGTCTTTATCAGGTAAGGAAATTGAAGCACAGAAGGTCAAGCAACGTTCTCTAGGTCACAAGCTAATAAGGCATAGAGCAGTCAGTCTGCCTTCAGAAACCTGGGTCTTAAGCACTTTGGTCTAAAATGTTGTTTTCCAAAGAAAATAAAATTAACATTATTTTTATTTGTGTAATTTTCTTTTCCTTATTAATTCCCTGTCTCCTTATCTACAACATGGTTTAGTGGCCTTAGAACAAAGGTTTGGCTTGAGGATTTCAAATAGGTTTGCTTATTTCAAACTCTTCAAAACTAGTGACTACTGATTACTTATAAATAACACTTCGTAATTTTAATTTTTTCCTTCTAAACTGATAATTCAAAATGACTTTAGACTGGCCTTTAAGACTGGAGGAAGGGAGGCTAGCTAATTTCATAAATGTTTCTAGTTTGCTGAGTTTAAGTCATATTATAAACAGTAATTGTTTTTTTGAAATTTTATATCTGTTAAAAATACTGTACCGTTTGTATCTTTTTAAAGACTAAGCTGACAGAAGCTCTTTAAAATAACACATATACAGCCCTGGCTGGTGTAGCTCAGTGGATTGAACGCGGGCCTGTGAACCAAAGGATCACGGTTCGATTTCCAGTCAGGGCACATGCCTGGGTTGCAGGCCAGTTCCCGGTAAGGGACACAAGAAGCAACCATACATTGATATTTCTCCCCCTCTCTCCCTCTCTCCTTCCCTTCCCCTCTAAAGATAAATAAAATGTTTAAAAAGTAACACATATACACACTCATAGATTTGGAGTTTCAACAGTCAAAAGATTTATAATTGATTTCTAATTCATTCAGGGTCATTCTAGTCAATGGATGTATACTGACTGCGTAATTTAGAAAAGGCAGTGAGTTGCTTGGCAGTTGGTGTGCTCCAGGTTACCTTTGTCATTCATGACAATTGGTGGTCTCTTCCCTGTGTGTCTTGAGACAAGGGATTGAGCTCCTATAAGGACATTTCAGAGGTTTTCCCACTAATGATTTTTCCTCTTATTCTTTACTGTTTGGTTTCTTTGGCAACCTGGCTTTGCCTAGCAGCCTGCTGACGTCTTTATAGCCCCTCTTCTTCTCTCTTACCCCTCCTGATACTTAAGATTTTTTTCCCTTCTGGCTTTAGGACTGCACTAGAAGAATAATTGTGTTTTTTTAAATCTCTGTTTCCATATACTTCTCAGAATATATTAAAAGGAGAAAAGAAATTACTTTTACGACCTAAGTAACCTGTGTTTTTGGGTTTTAGGGTTTCAGCATAAAAGGCTAAATTTATTCTGTCTGCAGTGCTTTTTTTTTTTTTTTTTAAATAGCAATAACAAAAATGTTTTCCAGTTAAACCAGACATTTTATAATTAAAATATTTAGGAATGTGTGGTGTTGCAGAAAGACAATTTGAAAATGGTATGCATAGTTTGGTTGTTATTGGGTTGTATTGTTATTTGTCTTTTTAAAAATTAGTTGTGTCTATGAAAAACATTTCTATTATATGGGTAGGGGAAAGGAAGTAAAGATCTAAAAATTTATCTGTTGTTTACATTTGGTCACTTAGTGATTCTTTTTGAATCCCAGTTCCTTGCCCCTGTTAACTTCAGTCTTGGGCAAAGGTGTCCATTTTTACTACCAAAAGCAATGAAAAGCCCTACTTCTTTAAATAGAAAGGAAACAGTTTATACAGTTAATATAATTGGGTGCTACATGGATGATCCTAATGGTAGTGTAGTTGCCATGCCATTTTACATTTGGAAATATTTTACTTTGGCTTCAGTGCTGTGAAGTATATGGAATGTAGGTAAGGAAGAGAAAGGAAGAAAGGAAGAGATAAGAATAGAAATACTAAGAATTGCTACACAAATGCCTTCCCCTATAGGTACACAAGTATATGAGATTTATGTATGTGTGTTCAATACAGATCCTGTATTAAACAGGATCTAACCCAGTAAACCCCACGATATGATGAAAACATCTTAAGTTGAAAATGCATTTAATGCACCTAACCTACCAAACGTCATAGCTTAGCCTAGCCTGCCTTGACCATGTTCAGAACACAATATCCCCAAAACACTGGCAACACAGTACACCATCGAGTATTGCCTGTTTATTCTCATTATTGATGGCTGACTGGGAACTGCAGTTGACCACCTCTGCCCAGCATCATGAGAGAGCACGGTGCCACATATCTCTAGCCCAGGGAAAGATCAAAATTCAACATTCATTGTATGGTTTCTACTGAATGTGCATTGCTTTCACACTGTCATAAAGTCAGAAAATCATAAGTTGAGCCATTGTAAACTGAGGGCCATCTGTATATGAAAATAAAAGATTTGACTTCCTTTTTCAGGTTTTAAAATAAATTTGATAATATATTTGTATGAGTATATATGCACATAGATGGTATGTGCTATAAGTTAGGAATAAAATAATGTAGAAGCAAGATGTAGTAATTAATTTTGCCTGAAGAAAATTGAACACAGACCCTACCTTAGGAGAGTGAATGAGAATGTCTAATTGTGCACAGTGCTTAGTACTAAAAAGTTGGGGAATGTTGTGAGATGTAGTTGAAAGGCAGGTTGGAGGCAGATTATGAAATAGTATTTGACCATCTCATTTAAGCAATATGCAACCACCAAAATATATTTTTGATTTGGTCTTTTATTAGTGTTTGAGAGTACCTCATAAAATTATTGTGCTTCATGACTGAAACTATATGATGAATAATTAATTAATAAGTTATTAGGGTGATCAAATTATACCTGGTTGCTTTCTTCCCTCAATTTTTAAAACATTCTATAATGGGGCATTTTTATATAGGGGTTAAGAGTTAGTATCTGATAGTGAACTCCTAGTCTACCACTTCCTAGTTGTCTCTCTGACTTTCAGGTAAACCTTAAGCTTGGTTTAATTCATTTGTGAAACAGACATAATAATGCCTACCTCATACTGAAAAGTTGTCTAATAAACAGTAACAACTGATACTGCTTTCATTATAAAAGAGAAATTTTGGAATGTGAGGGATTAATGGTTTGGGGAGGTGGGATGGGTGACCTTTGGTAAGTAGATTAATTAGGAAAAATAGATTAATTGGTGTTTTATCCAAAAAAAGCTTTTAGGTGACAAGGGCGTTCAGGGTAGAGAAGTTTTGGCAGAGTCTGAGAAAATATAATCAGTTTAATTATGGATAGGCTGACTTGAAAGTATTAGAGCACATAGGGTAGTATTCAGGAGGTGATGGTTGGGAACGTAAATAAAGCCTGGAGATACAGACGTGGAAGTTACTGTACGGTCTGATTGGACATACCTAGGTTTGGGAAGAGTGATTAATGGCCTAAGAAGAGAGAGCCTTGAAGAAAAACTAATGTTTAAGAATTGAGACCCTGTCAAAGAGATTGTCCCTGATTTGATTTTAGGGATATAGTTCACTGGTCCTTTTCCTATATTGTCAAAGAAAGTAGTGACTAAGTGAAATTAATATTTTCTTTTTTAAAGATGTACTTTTTTATTTATTTTTTAATTTTTTTAAATGTACTGCCAATAAGATAGTCTGTGTAGTATTATACTAAGGTATTAGACTATGTATCCTGAAAGCCTGTGAGTTTATATTTGTTGTTTTACTCATTATTGTGTATGGGATCTATCTGATTTTGGTTAGCCTTCTGACGGTTGGGCCTCATTCAAAGCATTTTTTTTCCAGTTCTCTCTGAAAGGTGGGGGTGGGGTGCTGAAAGGTGGGAGTGGGGTGGGTGGCATTCATTCTCTGAACTTGGGAGGGAAGCTCTCTGATGTTGGTAGGTTTTCTCCTGTCTAGACAGTTAGCCTGTGTAGTAGGTTTTTTATTCATGAGAGTTCTCACCTCTGAATTGTAGACTTTGTGCAGATCTGCTGGTAATTGGCTAGTCAGGATCACTATAATAATTAGTGTTGTTAAGTACCATGTGGTATATCGCTGCCAGGAAAATTGGATAGTGTGTTCAGTCAGTCATAGCCTTTTCTTTTCGTTGTTGCATCATTAAAATATGCACTATCTTACTGTTGTCTCACAGAATGTCTATTTTTCCCAATTATTTCTTCTCAAAAAGGGGAGGAAAAGTCTTTTGCCACTGTCCTCAAACTGAAATTTAAATTTCAGCTGCTTTGGATCTGATGTAATAAAATATTAAGAGATTCAGAAATTACTTGTAGAAATTTTGATTGCTTCTCAGTTTTTATAGTAAGGTTTAAACCTTAAGCCCTAGGTGTATTTCTAGTTACATTTTTGAGTTAAATTGTCAAGAAACTCTTGCTTAGGTTAAAGATTTACAGTTACTAATTGTCCTGCCATATTCTACTTCATGTGTCAAAAATACATGGAATTTTAATTTGAAAGCCCATAGTAGTAGGAATTTAACAATTCTAAAGGTCAAGTCTAATTTTTCATTTTAATTTACTTAGTCCCTTTCCTAGGACACTAACTGAAAAATTGTGTTGCCTTTAGCTTTTTAATTTTATAACTTTTATTAAGACTCTGATATTGTACCTTTTTGTCTTTTGAGGTCTCAGGGGGCTGTTGTTCTTCTTGATCTTTCGGGACTTAGAAGGATAGTTTGTATTGGTATTGAATAAGCAACACCTTTCTTGTTTTCATGAAGCATAGTGGCAGAATACCAAGTTGCAGATTTGTGCAGCTTTTAAATAAGTGTATTGTGAACTATAAATATACAATGTTAAATTAGTTTCTGGCCTGTCTACATTGTTTCCAATGTTTGCTTTGCATTTTAAAAGCCCTTGTTGATCTTAAAAGTAAATATAGAGAATTGCATAGAAACAGATCTTTTGAATGTGCAAAAATAGTGAAGAAAAGGTGTTGCTGCCAGGCATTATAGACTAGACACTTGTATTTAAATGGTAAATTGCTTGGGTAAGATGACATGTTTTCCTGGTTTATCCTCATATCTCCTCCCCAACCCCACCCCAATCGTGTCTCCTTGCTATTATTACCCACAATATAGAATATTCTTTTTTTTTTAATTTTAGTTTTATTTGGAAGAGAGACTAGAGTGTAGATTATTTAGGGGCAAGGAGCAAGACTTGAGGTCTTTTTAAAAATATATTTAAATTTTGGTTTTTTACTGATTTGAGAGAGAAAGAGATATCAATTTGTTGTTTCACTTATTTGTGCATTCATTAGTTGATACTTGTTTGTACCCTGACTGGGGATCAAAAACCGCAACCTTGGCATATTGGGATGATGCTGTAACCAACTGAACTACCTGGCCAGAGCTTTTAAAATTTTTATTGACCTTTAGAGAGAGAGGAAGAGGGGTGGGGAAAGAAACATAAATTTGTTGTTTCACTTATTTATGCATTCATTGGTTGATTCTTGTATGTGTCCTGACCAGGGATTGAACCTACCACCTTGACGTATCTGGCATATTTCTAACCTAACTGATCTACCTGGCCAGGGCAAGGTCTTTTTGATACTAGGTATTTCTATGAATGAACAAGGCATATGCCCTTTTTTTGTTGTTGTTCTTTTACCAATGTTGGTAGTTTTCTCCATAAAAATTTCACATATTTTTGTTAATTTCCCCCCCAAAGCTTCTGATAGTTTGTGGCTATTGTGAACATGTTCTTTTAAAAATCATTATCATAATCATATCTTATAAATTAAAGTTGGTATATTAGAAAGTTCTGCAGATAGTGTTTACTTATCCCCTCAATGCTTCAGTTAGAATAAGATACTTACAAAGATCTTTACAGTGTTAACGTTCAGTGGTTCTGTGCCTAAACTGTGAGGTGAGTGTGGGAGTTGTACCACCCAAACTTCAGATAAGTTTGGTGAATATAACCAAATGTAGCTTTGTTAACATATGTTTGCGTGTGTTCAACACACTTGTTCTTTGTGTAATGATTCTTTAACATCTTGAGGTAAATAAAGAGTGAATACTAACCATTAAAAAAAGTAACCCTCAAAAATGCAGTTTCTTATTCTGGTTGAAATGGTTTCTTATTCTGGTTGAAATGGTCTCTTATTCTGGTTGAAATGGTTTATTTACTATTCTTGCCCTGAATTTTAGCTTGTTACTATGTTAGTTTTACTGCATATTTTTCCTCCTAAAAATAAATGGCCTTTAAACCATAGTTTTTATAAATATTTACATCTCAAGTCAGATTTTTTCCTATAACATGGATTTCATTAGAGCAGGTTATGCTAAGAGAGCTTTCCACCACATGTTTATTCTCTTGCCTACCTCTGTCCTAAGGATTCTGTGTGCAGATGTCAGAAGATTCCATTGAGAGTGTTAGTAGTATTCTTGAAGAATTATTTTAACATTTATTTCTGCTGAGTGGAGGAAAGCAGATGTTGTATTTGTAATCTCTGAGAATATATTCATTCCTAACCCCAAAATACACCTGAACAACAGGCCATCTTTTATAAAACCATAGGTTATATAAGTTTCTATTGCTGGCCAGGAATTTCTTTCAACAAATTGAAATGACCAAACAGATTTTTAACCCTCATTTAAATAGGGTTCCAGAAAATGAATTAAGGGCAAAGGCTGGTGGAGGTCATACTGGGGTGGCACTGAGCTAGTACTAGTATGTACATATGTATGCGTGTATGTATATATGGATTGTGGTACAGTTACTATAGCACATCACATAAAACTTACTATCTTAACCATTTTTAAGTATACAGTTGCATTAAGTACATTCACATTGTTGTGCAGCCAACCTCTAGAACTCTTCATCTTGCAAAACTGAAACTTTATATGCCTTTTAAAAACTCCCCGTTTCCACCCCCTGCCCCCAGCCCCTGGCAAACACCATTCCACTTTCTGTTTCTATGAGTTTGAACCAGTAGTTATGTTTTGAGAATTTGATCTTATGCCAACTAAATGGATTTTGAGGATGAAGAGTAGAGTAATTCAGTAAAACCAGCAGCTATTCTCCATAATTGCATCAGTCAGCTCCTATAATGTGGAATTTGAAAATTACTATTCCTTTTATTTGAGGAAGAAGAGGAGAAGGGGGAGGAGGAGGATAGCAAGTGACTAACAGTTACTAGGCACTTATTACTGGCCTGAGGTTGGAGGAAAGACCTGCTTCTTGGATGAAAAAGATAGGCAAGTTTGGGTGCGTAAGATGAATAGAGATGTCGAGGAAATTGAAGGAATTCTTCATTTTCTCTATCAAACACAAGACCAGGTTATCCGTTGAAAATTAGGGATCTGAAGTTGGTTAGAGGGATTGAAGAAAGTGACAGAAGTTTGGAATTACTAGAAAACAGGGTAGGAACCTGATCAGGGATACATAGAATACATTAATAATAATAATGATAATAATAATAATAGAATACATTAATAATAACAACAACAACAACAACATAAGGACAGCTGATACCTGTTAGTTACCTGTTCTGTGTCAGCTCCTGTTCTAGTTGATTCATGTTTTAACCTTTATACCAACTTTATTTAAAGTAGTTGTTCTACAGATAAGAAACTAGTGGTAGAGTTAGGATTCCAACTTCATTCTTTGCCCCAAGTGTAGGCTCTTTAGTCTTTCTGCACTGTTAATGACATTGGGAGTTTCTACTTAATATTGAAAGCCAGAAGTTTAGATTATAACTTAAAAATTGTTCTTCAGAGAAAGGAGGAAGTATGGACAGAAAAAAAAGGTATATATCCCAAATATGTTGGTGCTTTTTTCCTCACCAGAATGGTTGATGCTCTTGCGGGGTTGCTTCCCTAACTTGAAGTGAGCTACTATAGGCCTGTAGAAACCCAGACCTGGTCATGTGATCTGATGACAGTTATTAGGTATCTGAAATTCCAAACATATTTTCTCCTTAAAGGCTGTATTTCTGAAATGCTGGATTGAGGTTTATGCTAAAGTAAGTAGTTCAATTTCTGTGCAAGGGGGAATGAGGACTTTTCTTTTTTAATCCTCATCTGAGAAATGCTAATTGATTTTAGAGAGAGAGGAAGGGAGGGGGAGGGAGAGCATTGATCTGTTGCCTCTCATACATGCCTTGACTGGAACTAAACACATGACCCAGGCATGTTTCTTGACCTGGAATTGAACCCACAACCTTCTGAACTGTCCAGGGCGAGTAACTTTTTCTGGTAATTATTCTATTTATTGAATACGTGTTAGTTGTATTCCTGTTTTTGAGTTAAGGTACTGTTTTACAAAGTATAAAAATTAATTTTTTATCAATAGCATCATCACTTTATGCATGTTTATTACTGCTATAAAGAAATGCAAATTTTATAAAAAGATAATTTTTCTCAGAATAATAAATGCAAGCTTAAGTTTCTTATTTATTTCTGTTTGACATATGTAAAGATACTTTCAAAGATACAGGTGAGCAGTGGAGGGAGGCCAAAAGACTGATGTAAAGCAGATCAGGACAGATTAAATTATAACTGAACCTGTGTACTGACTAGCATTTTACTGTCCAGATGGACAAGCAAAGCCTTATTAATTTATAAGGGTACTCATCTAGTAAGATCAAGTATTTGTTTCCTAGGCTATAATTTATATCAATATCCTTATTATTCAGATGGGAGAACTCATTACTATATTATGGATTAGATTGATATTGCCTAAAACTGTAGGATGTAACTTTGCCCCCAAATCTGCATATGTTAGGTTACTTATAATTCAGACTGAGCATTTTCCTTTTCCAGGTTTAACCTTTTTAAACTTCATAATATTTCATATGCTGAATGTTTCCTGTGTATTCACTGTCTACCTTGTTATGATGCCTAATTCTTTGATTTTAATCTTAGGAAAAGACCTATCAATAAGGTATGAAATGAAATTCAGTATATATTAATTCTATCAACAGGGTATATGCAAAGTACTATACAATAGGGGTCGAGTTAGTTGCAGCCTCTTTCATAAGTACAATGCTTACAAAAGATAGTTTTGAAATTTTGGTATGAAGAAAGATTGCTAGTGAATGAAAAGAACTTTTTGTAGATCTCAATTTGGGAGTCTGGTAACTGGTACTTTTGGATTCTATACACAGAGATCCAAGCTAGGACAATACCTCAGAGTAAAGCTATCTAAGTTTTATATCCAAAGCTATTAATTTCTTTTAATTTTCTAACTATGAAAAGAAACCACACATTGAATAATGGCCTTGGTATTTTGTTGGTATAAAGAGGATGATCTCAGAAGACTCATAAGCCTGTGTTTGGGATATGTGTGATGTGTACCTTTTTCCGATTTTTTAATCTCAACAGTCTTAGACACATTTTTGAAACTGTAGATATCCTAAGTTAGCAAACTCAAATCAGTGCTCAAAGCAACCATTTTGCTAGTGCCAAATGCATACTTTGCTGAGCTTTCTAATCTGGGCTCCAGAGTTTATGCATAGTAAATTCCAGCCTCTGTCAAGTTCTGTTATGACCCAGAGAGGAGTAGAGCAAAGATGAGGAATCTGGAAATGCATGCTGTTTATAGGGTAAATTACCTTTTTGAATTTGCTTCCATGTGGATTTTGTCCTCATGGACCACTGTGGTGTTTAGAAAGCTGGGCTGGAAAGGTCATATTGCGTAAGATGAAGAACAATAAATGGTCTGTTCAGTGATTTGCTGTTATGTCTCTTGCTTGTGCTGACTGACAGTTATCATAGCCATTTCACCTGGGACGTAAATTTGGCTGTTAACTTTTTGAGAATATGGTAATTTGTAACCACAGCTCTCAGCATGGTGGGGAGGTCTAACATTGAAAGGCTCTTATCTGAATGGCTTATAGTTCTTTTCTTCATGAGCTGT
This sequence comes from Anoura caudifer, assembly GCA_004027475.1. Lineage (NCBI taxonomy): Eukaryota > Metazoa > Chordata > Mammalia > Chiroptera > Phyllostomidae > Anoura > Anoura caudifer. The sequence continues at coordinate 41,083 of PVKU01007795.1, forward strand.
TCCTGCTTCTTTTGAGTCTTGACTGTAATTTATAGTAAGAGTATCTATTTCAAAAAATGCATATGAATATTAAATCTACTTAATTCATTTTCATTTTGCTGAAGAAAATGAATTGATTTCTTCTTACAAGACATTGGCCCCCATTTTTTTCAAACCTTAAGACATTGGCCTTAGAAATAGTTTTTTTTTAATTTGCTTTTCTTTAAATCAGTAAAACTTCTTTTTCCTTAGGTTGTGGTACAGTTTTAAACCATGTTTAAAATATGTATGGGGTACAAACCTCAATAGGATTTTAAAAATATGAAGAGTGTAGGGCTAAAGTTGATGTGTCTAATAAGTTTATGTCCCCACAGATTATTTGCTTTATAGGAAGTGGTATTAATTACACACATTTTCCAAATTATTTCCATCCAAGTGATACATGCTGTTTAACCTTCTTTTGAAAATATAGATAATACTGAAATTGTAATTGTATATAAGAGAAATAGCTTAAAATGAATGTTGAGTAATTCTTTTTCAGTAATACGGTAGATTGGATGTGCAGAGAAGCTTCTTCTGGTCAGAACATTTTTAAATGAAGGGAAAATATGTGAATACATGTAAAATATATGTAAAATGCTGGAGCTCATGTAAGAAAAGCAATTGAAGGCCTTCAAAGTGTGATTTCCCTAAGCAGTGAAGATGGTATTTATGTTGAGGGTTTCTTACACAATTAGAACAAAACGGAGGGGCAAGAATAAAAGAAGTGTCTGAGTAGAGTGGGAGGTCATATTGGAGACTGCCTCATATAAAACTGGCGCCAGAAAGTTGACTTCCTCAGTGGATAAGTAGGATAACAGATTCCCTGCATACAGACACTTGTTTGTTAATATCTTGGATCTGGATGAAGAGATGGGAAAAAAGTCTCCCATGAAACTGCCTGTGCAGATGCCTGCACTCACATGGATTTGCAACCAGATTTCATCCTACCTATGAGGCCTGAAAATCTCTAAGCTGATAACTTAGTTGAAAGTACTCCCAGTTGGTTGTGATTCTCAGTGTCTAGGAGAATCAAATTCATATCTCTGATTTGAAACACACTTTATAGACAGGCCTAACAGTCTTTATAGATAAGTTGCAAGAAATGTGAATTTGTACAACAAAATAAGCAACTGATTTAAAGATGTAGCAGATTGTTTTCCAGAGATGGCTGCAACCATATTTCCCAACCCATGTGCTCTTTTAGAACTGTGCTCTTCTACTATCAAGAAATAGTGTCTCTGTCCTGTTCCATTACACTTAGGCAGGCCTTTGTGACTACTTTGACCAAAAGAATATGACACAAATGGTATTATGTGATTTCTGAGGCTAAGCCATACAAATGCTTCACTTTTCTTTTGTATTTTCCTGGGCTACTTGTTCTTGGAACCCATTACCATGTTGTGAATAATCCCATACAGTTCATGGAGAAACCACATGGAAAGGAACTGAGGCCTCAGGCCCACAGTACCAACTAATCTCCCATCTGACTACCAGTACTAACTTGCCGGCCTTGTAAGTAAGCCATCTTGAAAGTGGATCCTCCAACCTTCTGTCAGGCTGCCCTAGGTGACGCCTTGTAGAGGAAAGACAAGCCGTCCTTTCTGAGCCCTGGACAAATTGCAAATTTGTGAGCAAAATAAGTGATTGTTGTTTTAATCCACAAAGTTTTGGAGTGGTTTGTTACACAGTGATAGACATCTCAAACTATCAGCAGTAACTATTCGTCTGTAAAGACTGTAGATGTTTAAAGAAATAAAGGGGGGATTAAAGTATACGATAAAGGGAACCTCAAAATTGATGAGGAAAATGTTAAGGAAGATCTCAGTCTCAGTAGAACTTCTAGAAATAAAAGAAAAACTATAAATGAAAAAACATAATGGAAAAGTGATACAGATTGGATAGAGTTGAAGAGCGAACTGGAAGATAGATAAACTTTCCAGGATTTAGTACAGAGAAAGAAGAGATGGGACATAGGAGGTGTTAGTGACATGGAGGGTAGTAAGATACAACATGCTTCTGATTTAGCAGTTCTCAGACTTTTTGATCTTTCTCTTACTTACATTCTTTAAAATTACTGAGAACCCCAAACTGCTTTTGTGTATGTGGGTTACACTTATAATTTGCTTACATTTCTGTATATAGGTTATATATAGTTCAATAAAAAATTTACTAAAAAAAAATAGATGACTCCATAAAGATAGTGAAAAGATAAGACACACATGAGATGACATACTGACCAAATTTGTTCTCTAGAATATAAAAGAACTATTCAAAAATTTTTAAAAAGATAAAAAGAAATAGGAAACTTACAAGTTTATTTCACAGGAGCAGAAACAAGTGGTCAGTGAACAAATGAGAAGATTCTCATCCTTTTTAATAATCAAGGAAAAGCAGATTAAAACCGTGAGGAATTATTTGTCTTCACCACCCACTAGACAAGGAAAAACAAAAAATAACAATTGTTAGAGATGATATGGAGCAGTAGGAATAGTCCCACAGTTGGATACAATCATTTTGAAAATAATTTGGCTTTACTTAGTGATTTCTAAGTAACCCTAGTGAAACTCTTGCACTTCATGGCCCAGGAGACATATATAAGGATACTTAAAGTGCTGTTCTTAATAGCTAAAGATATAAACAACTCACATGGGTTAGCAATTGTAAAGCAATAAATAAATTTGGCATATTCATAAAAGGATTACTATTTAGCATAAATCAAATTAGGTTCCATTACATTCATCTTCATGGAGGAATATTATAAGGATCAAAAAAGAATTAAAAGTAAAAATTATCCTATTTTCATAAAGTTTAAGAATAGGCAGATCTAGATAATATGTTGTCTGGTAACACATGGAAAAGCAAAGGAATGATAACATAAATTTTAGGATAGTGGATATCTTGAGGTGGGGGGTAGAGTGGAAAAGCACATAAGGAACTATGGTTTGTATGATGTGTTTATTTCACAGTAAAAGTTTTGATTAGCATATTGTTGAAAGCAACCATGCAGTGATTCTTTAAGGAAAGAACTTTGGCAATGTAAATATTAGCTCTTAATTAACCTTTTGGTGGGTGTTCTTGCAAATAAAATCCTCCAGTAGATATATTTTGAATTTAATTTTCACAGTTTCTTTATGTCAGTCTTATTAAGTCAGGAACATGCCTAAGAAGAAGATAAAACTTGGAGGATTTGTCCACAGTTCCAGTTTAGTGGTTGTAGCCTTAGAATAAGAAATTAGGCCTCTTATTCTGTCTTAAAATTGACTTACTATTGTTAAAAGCAAAAGATTATTTCTTTGTTTATCTTTTTGGTTAGCAGCAGAGGTACTCTTTTGCCTCCACCCCTAGCCTGAGTTTGCTGTTTATTACAAGTCTTTATGCATTGACATCTCTTCTCTTTCTGAAGTAATGTGAAACTCAATAATTATATACAGACCTGACCTACTTTGGAGGAACCAAAGGACAAAGAAACCCCAACTTTCTTCATCCTTTGTTGTTTAAAAAAAAAAAACAAACAGATTCAGGGGGAGGTGAGGACCAAAACTTTCTATATTTATTTTCCTTTGAGGACTATAACACATTCTGTTCCTAGCTGTACATTAGATATTTATTTCCCCACGTATCTGTTGCTTCTAGACCAATGGACTTGATGCTGGTGAATCCTTTGTACATGCTAATCTGGGAATGTTTGGCCATTCCCTAAGGGCACTATGGCTTTGAGAAAATTAGTATAAAAGAATCTATTGGTTTGCTTATATTTTAATTGTCTAATTTTATATATTTGATTTTGTAAACACCTCAGCCATTTTTTAAAAGTAGTTGGGATCTAAATGCATACACTTATGTTGATGAATGAATCAACTTGCATAATAGTTTGGACTAATCGTTCCATTTACTTATTGCTGTGGTTGCCTAGTAACTGTTATTACAGTTCTGTCTTAGTTCTATTTCTCTGTCTTTATTTTGCTAGGTTGGTAGATTATTTCATCCTAATTTTTAATCGTTGCTTTATCTGTTGATTTAAAAAATAATAATAATTAGAAAGTTTCCCCTAAACCATAAGCAAAAATCTTTTTCATTTGGCTCATAAATCACAACTGGGTCCTAGGTCCTCTATTGGGTCCTTGAAACTCTACTAAACCCATTGTATTGTGTAATAAATGCCATCCTTACAGAGTAAGGTGACTGTCCATATTTGGACTGTCAAGAACTAGGTGACATATAGGTCGATGATGAATAGAATCAAGAGCCTAAAAATAACCTTTATATTTATGGTCATTTGACTTCTGACAAGGCCACCCAGATAATTGAAAGGAGAAAGAATCGTTTTTTGGTGGTTTTTTTTTTTTCAACAAATGGTGCTGGACAGCTGTATGTTCACATGCAAAAGAGTGAGGTTGAACCCCTGCTTTACAGCATGAACAAAAATTAACTCAAAATGGATCACAGATATAAATGTAGGAGGTAAAAATATAAAACTTTTAGAAGGAAACATAGGGTAAATCTTTGTGATTGGGAGTTAGGCAAGGATTTCTTGGGTATGATGCCAAAAGTACAAGGGACAAAAGAAAAAAAATAGATAAATTGGACTGCATCAAAATTAAAAACTTTACTACTGCAAACAATACCATCAAAAAAGTGAAAGACAACCCACAGAATGGGAGAAAATTTTGCAAATTATATGTCTGATAAACAATATGTATTTGAAATATATAAAGAACTCTTACAACTCAACAAAAAGACAACCTAATTAAAAATTAACAAAGGTGTACAGTTGCCAATAAACATATAAATAATGATCAACATCATTAGTCATTAGGAAAATGAAAATCAAAACCACAATGAAATACTATTTCACAGCTGTGAGGATGGTTATAATAAAAAAGATGGGCAGTAAGTATTGGTGAGGATGTGGAGAAATTAGAACCTTCTCTTGCATTGCTGGTAAAATGATATAGCCACTTTGTCATGTCCTTAAAATTTTAAAAAATAAATTATGTAACCAGGATTCCACTATTAGGTGTAAATCCAAGAGAAATGAAAACATAGTCACACAAAAATTGTATATATTTATAGTAACATTATTACTAATAACCAAAATGTGGAATCAACCCAGGTGTCCATCAAGTAATAATGAATGGATAATTAAAATGGTTTTTCCATATAGTGGAATAATATTTGGTAATAAAAAGTAATAAAGTATTGATAAATAATACAAACATAGATGCCCCTTAAAACCATTATGCTAAGTGAAGGAAGCAAGTCACAAAAGACCACGTATTATTTAGCTTTTTGTTTTTTTTGAAATGTTCAGTATAGGCAAAAATAGAGACAGAAAGTAGGTTACTGGTTGCTTAGGGTTGGTGAGGAGTTGAATGGTGAGAGAGTAGTGACAGCCTCTGGGTACAGGGGTTCTTTAAGGGGGACAAATGTTTAAAATGATTGATAGATTTCTGTGATGGTTGCACTGCCCTGTGAATATACTAAAGAAGAATGTAAGCATACACATTATATGGTGATTTATCATATATGAATAATATCTCAATAAAACTTATATTTTTTTATTTTATTTTAAATACATTTTATTGATTATGCTATTACAGTTTTCCCATTTCTTCTCTCCCCTTTATTTCCCTCCTTCCTGCACCCTGCCTCCCAACAGCATCCCCCTACTCCCCTTAGTTCATGTCCATGTGTTGTATATATAAGTTCTTTGGCTTCTCCATTTCCTATACTATTCTTAACCTCCCCCTGTCTATTTTGTACCTACCATTTATGCTTCTTATTCCCTGTAGCTTTTCCCCCATTCTCCCCTCTCCACCTCCCCGCTGATAACCCTCCTGTCTTTCCTGGACTTCTGGAAACCTATTTCCTTTGTCAGATTGAGGAAGTTTTCCATCAATATTTGCTCAAATGAGTTTTCAATTTCTTGCTCTTCCTCTTCTCCTTCTATCACCCCTGTGATTCAGATGTTGGAACGTTTAAAGTGGTCCCAGAGGTTCCTAAGCCTCTCCTCATTCTTTTGAATTCTTGCTTCTTAATTCTGTTTTGGTTGAATGTTTATTAGGCTTCCTTCTGCTCCAAATTGTTGATTTGCGTCCCGGTTTCCTTCCCTTTACTGTTGGTTCCCTGTTTGTCTGTCTTTATTTCACTTTGCATTGCCTTCACTTTATTTGTAATTCCTTGAGGAACCTCCATACTATTTTCCATAGTGGCTACACCAGCTTATATTCCCACTTTCTCCATTCCTTTTTTAAGGTTTTATTTATTTATTTATTTATTGTTAGAGAGAGGGAGGGAGAAAAACATTGATGGGAGAGAGAACCATCGATCTGCTGCCTCTCATATGCTCCCCCACTGGTGACCAAACCTGCAACCCAGGCATGTGTCCTGAGTGGGAATTAACTGGCAACCCCTACGGACTTTGAGGGATGACTCCCAAACAACTGAACCACAATGGTCAAGGCTGTCTTCTCCACATCTTTACCAGCGTTTGTTATCTCTTGCCTTTTGATATAGATATCCTAGTAAGTGTGAGGTGATGATCTCATTATGGTTATAATTTGCATTTCCCTGATGACTAGTGGTGATGAGCACTTTTTCATGTACCTGTTGGACATTTTTATGTCTTCTTTAGATTTAGATCATTTGCCTAGTTTTTAATTGGGTCATTTGGGTTTTTTCCTTTTTTTTCTATTGAGTTGTATGAATTTTCTGTGTGTTATAGATATTAACCCCTATCAGGCCTTGCAGATGCCACTGCCACCCCAGATCTTCCCACGCCCAGCCATGGTCAACCCCACTGTGTTCTTTGACATTGCTGCTGATGGCAAGCCCTTGGGCTGCATCTCCTTCCAGCTGTTTGCAGACAGAGTTCCAAAACCAGCAGAAAACTTTTGTGCTCTGAGCACCGAGGAGAAAGGATTTGGATTTAAAGGTTCCTGCTTTCACAGAATTATTCTGGGATTTATGTGCCTGGGTGGTGACTTCACACGCTACAATGGCACAGGCAGCAAGTCTATATCTATGGGGAGAAATTTGATGATGAGAATTTCATCCTGAAGCACCAAGGTCCTGGCATCTTGTCCATGGCAAATGCTGGACCCAACACAAATGGTTCCCAGTGTTTCATCTGCACTGCTAAGACCGAGTGGCTGGATAGCATGCATGTGGTCTCTGGCCAGGTGAAAGACGGCCTGGATGTTGTGACAGCCGTGGAGCACTACGGGTCCAGGAATGGCAAGAAGATTACCATTACTGACTGTGGACCACTTTAATAAATTTTACTTGTGTTTTGTCCTAACCCTCAGACCATTCCTTTTGTAGCTCAAAGAGCACCCCTTCACCCCCATCTGCTTGGAATGTTGTTGTATAGTCTTCGTGCTCTCACCGCAGTTCATTGGGTTCCATGTTTTCTTTACCCCTCAAGTCTAGTTGGATTGCAGAGTTAAGTTTGTGATTGTGAAATAAAAACTAAACAAAAAAAATCAGATAAGTAGGTTTGCAGATATTTTCTCCCATTCTATAGGTTGCCTTTGAATGGAAATTAGTTTTAATAATATATTTTAAATGGCCAAAAATATTATTTCTGCATATAATCAATATAAAATTTATCAGTAAGATAGTGTACATTCTCTTTTGATATTAAGGCTTTGAAATCTGGTTTATATTTTACATTTATAGCCCATCAGTTTGGACAAGCCACATTCTACATGTGCAGTAGTTACATGTGGCTGGTGTCTACCATAGTGAACAGCACAGATCCAGACTATAAAATGATTTTAGACCTGAGCTGAGAATGATCTAGACTACATAAACTTTGTCGTAGAGTTAAAAAAATAAAAATTTAGCTGCAGAAGTTAATATAAAAACAGCCCTGCTGAAAATAATTCACAATGGCAAAGTTTAATATCTGCCCAAGTTTTAGTACATTTCAATGATAAGTAGATCTTTTCCTAAAAGAATATTGAAAAAATAAACTTTTTTCCACACTGCCATAATGTTTTGTCTTCCCTTTATAGAAGCATTTAGCCTGCTTACTGTATTCTGTGAAATTATTAGTCATGTATCTGTCTACAAGTTAGTGTAAGGGAGCACTTTTTTCTTTTTAGAGGAATTTTATCACTTGGTCTTTTGCATTGTCCTAAGTAGTATAGTCCATTTGTCATAGCATATCCCTGAATAAAGAGACATATTTATTTCTGATAGTTGAGGAGAAAGAGTGGTTCATCTTCATCTTAATACTGAACTTTTCCTTAGCTCATTGGTTTTTATTTTATCACCTTATCTTGTCTGTGAATATGGTGTCAGGATATGCCAGTTGAATTATTGCTCTTTTGAAGAAACCACTATTTTTTTCAACTTTATTGTCAATGATCATTATTGAGCTTCCAAAAATGAGGTAAGAGTTAAAGAAACTGTGGTTTAGAAGTGAGAATTAAAAGGGGGAAATATTTTTCTCATTCCAGAATGAATAATAGAGCACTGTGACCTTAAATTTGGCACAATCTGAATTTAATTTTTTTTTGTATTGCATGCCAATGTAAAAAGAATTTGTTGACTGAAAAATATATTGGGTAGGGAAAATTTTAAGGACTCCCACAGTCTGTATTTGTTTAACAATGTATCTGATACAATGCCATGTTTAATTAGTATTGGTGTCAATTCACAAAATCATGTTCTTCGCAAGATGGAAGAATTCTGTGTAGAGTAGGCACACAAGTTATACATGGTCTGTTGGTAATGTGTTAGAAGTTTCCTTTTTTACTTGTTATATTTTTATATGTAGTGCAAGTATGTGATTCAGAGATTTTTAGCACCAATTTAAAAATATTCCTTGAGGAATTCTATTTGTCTACCAATTTACCTTTTTCTATAGACACATTTAATTTTTCAAACAACTGGTGTGTATGTTAAGCTAAAATCTTTATAATATAGCCTTCAGTAATCTGTAGTAGTAAGACTTTATGATCCTCAAAATAATCATACCTTCTTGCCAGCTACCTGTACTCTGACATGGTAGTTTCTTTCTCATTAGTGTTTTTCTGATTTTTAGGTAACCTCCACTTTCCAGTTTGCACCTAAAGTAGGAGCTTTAAGAAGTTGCATTCTCTGATAAGTATCAGGCATGTATGCCAAGTGGCATTATGTGTCCTTCTCTCCGGTGTTAGCTACTTAGTACGGACGAAGGATGGAAGGGGGGCCTGGCTTGCCACGAAGCAGACCACTCTCTCACTGGCACAGCCCTCAGGATCAGGTCTGGCTGCGGGTTCCGTCCTGTGGCTCAGTGTGACGTTCCTGAATGGAATGCATTTTCCCCTAGCTCCATTTCTTCCATACTGCCCACATCAGCTGAAACAGCTGCTTAATACTCAATGCTGACCATAAATTGTTAGCTGTTTTGCTTCTTGGCCCCCCAACTAGCCCCTTGAGTAAGAAGCTGATGTGCTTCAGATCCTGGATTATGTTGCTTAATGATGCAGATTTAATCTTTGCCAAGGAATGCCTAAAGTTTAAGGTTTGATTCCAGAAAAGCCAATGAATAATAGCAGAATCTGTAATTAATGTGTATTTCATGTTTACCTCATGCCAGGCTTTATACTAAGCAGACTGCATACCTTAGCGTAGTTAATCCCCAACAACCTTGAATATAGGTTCTATTGTTGCCCACATTTTATAGATAAGAAAAATTAAATAACTTGCTCAACATTATATGTTAAGAGACAATTCCAGAGTCCTTACTTTTGACACTCTATTTGGCTGCTAGGCAAAGCTTCACCTCTCTGTGTCTTCTTGAATATTGATTCTTACTAAAGACTAGACAGGAATTTGATGTTTTAATTTTTAAAAACCTCCCTGTGTCCATCTTCTAAGACAGATTATATACTTAATGCATTTTCCCTGAAAAGAATACATTTTGAATGTATTACCATATTCCCTTCATGTGAAGTCAGATATACTTGTTATAACCAAAACTACATCCATAGTGTACCACTATCTTATTAAATTAAGAATATAAGTGCATAGTGTGTGTTATAAGCTCTTAATAGCCAGCTTTGTTCTCATACAGCAAAGGTGGCAAACACAAGGCCCATGGGCCAAATCCAGCCCTCCACCTTGTTTTATCTGGCCTGGCACCTTGTTTCTACGTACTGTCAGTGCCGAGCTCCTTGCCCCTAGTTAAGGAGTAGTTCTATTTATACAGTCCTAAAATTACACTTGACCCTTTGTTTTTTTCTTTTTTCTTTTTAAAATATATTTTATTGATTATGCTATTACAGTTGTCCCATTTCTCCCCCATCATTCCCCTCCACCCTGCACACCCCCTCCCACCCACATTCCCCCTCTTTAGTTCATGTCCATGTGTCATAGGTTCTTTAGCTTCTACATTTCCCACACTATTCTTGCCCTCCCCCTGTCTATTTTCTATCCCCTGTCTATGCTACTTATTCTCTGTACCTTTTCCCCCTCTGTCCTCCTCCCACTCCCCTGTTGCTAACCTTCCATGGGAATCTCCATTTCTGTGTTTCTGTTACTGTTCTAGCTGTTTGCTTACTTTGCTTTTATTTTAGGTGTGGTTGTTAATATCTGTGAGTTTGCTGTCTTTTTACTGTCCTATTTTTTATCTTCTTTTTCTTAGATAAGTCCCTTTAACATTTCATATAATAAGGGCTTGGTGATGATGAACTCCTTTAACTTGACCTTATCTGAGAAGCGCTTTATCCAGCAAAGCTGTATCCAGATTGCTGGATAGAGCAATCTTGGATGTAGGTCTTTGATTTTCATGACTTGGAATACCTCTTTCCAGCCCCTTCTTGCCTGTAAGGTCTCTTTTGAGAAATCAGCTGACAATCTGATGGGAACTACTTTGTAGGTGACTGTCCCCTTATCCCTTGCTGCTTCTAGAATTCTCTCCATTTTAATCTTGGCTAATGTAATTATGATGTGCCTTGGTGTGTTCCTACTTGGGTCCAACTTCTTTGGGACTCTCTGAGCTTCCTGGACTTCCTGGAAGTCTCTTTCCTTTGCCAGCTTGGGGAAGTTCTCCTTTATTATTTGTTCAAATAAGTTTACCACTTGTTGCTCTTCTTCTTCCCCTTCTGGTACCCCTATAATTTGGATGTTGGGATGTTTAAAGATGTCCTGGAGGTTCCTAAACCTCTCCTCATTTTTTTGAATTCCTATTTCTTCCTTCTTTTCTGTTTGGTTGTTTCTTTCTTCCTTCTGGTCCACTCCATTGATTTGAGTCCCAGTTTTCCTCCCATCACTATTGCTTCCCTGTGTGTTTTCCTCCATTTCACTTAGTGTAGCCTTCATTTTTTCATCTAATTTGCGAGCAAAATCAACCAATTCTCTGAGCATCCTGATCATCAGGGCTTTGAATTGTGCATCTGATAGGTTGGCAGTCTCTTCGTCGCTTAGATAAATTGGCTCTGGGGTTTGATTTGTTCTCCTGTTTGAGCCATTTTTATTTGTTTTTTATTTGTTTTTTTGTTGTTGTTTTTTTGTCTAGTCGCGGCTGTTACGTAGTGAGGGCTGGAGCCTTAGGTGTTCCCCAGGGCGGGACAGCCCAGTCGCTGGGTAGTGATGCTGCATGTGGGGGTGGGGTCCGAGAGGAGACAATGGCGCTTGCTCTGCTCACTCTCGGATTCTAGTCCCTTCCACCGCTTCCCCTTTGCCTGGATTATCTGCACTGGAATGTAGAACCACCTGGTCAGCCTGCTGCCTTTCATGGCCTCACTGGGTCTGCACCATTGCCACCCTGTGCCGGAGTCTGCTAGCCACCATCCGTGCACCTGGGGGCTGCCAGCCGCTGTTGCCTGCGTGCCTGGTCCGCACCTCTACTTTTTCCTGCCGTGACTCCGCCCCTCTTACCGGTCTGGATGAATCGTTGTTGGACTTCCAAACAGTTCGATTTTCTTAGTTCTGGTTGTTTTCTTGTTTCTAAATCTTTGTTGTCCTTAATTTTGGTTGTGAGAGGAGGCACAGTGTGTCCACCTACTCCTCCATCTTGGCCGGAAGTCTTGATTCAATCTCTTTTTGTCTTTAGTCTTGGATAATGTAATTATGGTGTGCCTTGGTATGTGCTTCCTTGGGTCCAACTTCTTTGGCACTCTCTGAGCTTCCTGGACTTCCTGGAAGTCTATTTCCTTTGCCAGATTGGGGAAGTTCTCATTATTTTTTCAAGTAAGTTTTCCATTTCTTGTTCTTCCTCTTATCCTTCTGACACCCCTATGATTTGGATGTTGGAACGTTTAAAGTTGTCCTGGAGGTTCCTAAGCCTCTCCTCATTTTTTTGAATTCTTGTTTCTTCATTCTGTTCTGGTTGAGTGTTTATTTCTTCCTTCTGGTCCACACCATTGATTTGAATCCTGGTTTCCTTTCTGTCACTGTTGGCTCCCTCTACATTTTCTTTTATTTTCCTTTGCATAGCCTTCACTTTTTCCTCCATTTTGCGACCTTACTAGACCAATTTTGTGAGCATCCTGATTACCAATGTTTTGAATTGTGCATCTGATAGGTTGGCTGTCTCTTTTTTGCTTAGTTGTATTGTTTCTGGAGCTTTGATCTGTTCTTTCATTTGGGCCTTTTTTTTTTGTCTCAGTGTACCTGTTTCATGGTAAGTAGAGGAGCCTTAGATATTTGTCAGGACTGGGCAACCCACATCACTGTGTTGTGTTGCTGTATGTGAGGGAGAGATCCAAGAGGGATCAGTGCAACTTGCTTAGCTCTCAGCTGGCTTTCAGTTACTTTTCCCACTACCTACAAGTAAATTGGGCCCTTCTGATGCTGGTTCCAAGGTGAGTGGTTTTGCGTATGTTCTAGTTCCCTGTGGGTCTCTCCAAAAAACTCTTTGAGTCTGGGAGGTTCTCCTGCATCCACAACCCCACAGGATTTTTCAGTCAGAGGTTTAGAGGCTTTATTTCCCCTCATTGGAACCCTGGGTTGCACAGTCTTTCTCACTCCCTAGTTGTTCCTCCCAGTTTTTCCGCATACAGATGTCGTCCTGCCCTTTCCACCAGCCGCCGCTAGTCCTTCCCACCCGGGCTGCCCATCTCCATCCCGCCTACTGGTCTGTATGAATGTTTCTTCTTTAACTTTTTGGTTGTCAGACTTCTGTACAGTTCGATTTTCTGGCAGTTCTGGTTGCTTTTTTGTTTTTAAATTTGTTGTCCTTCTTTTGGTTGTGCTAGGAGGCACAGTGTGTCTACCTACGCCTCCATCTAGGCCTGAAGTTGGTTGAAGACATAAGAGATCAAACAGCTGGTGAAATTTGTTAGTAATTCTGCTATTTCTCCTCATAAAATTTTCTACCCTCCTTTCTGACTTTCCCAATTCTTTCTGAAGTTAGGCCTTTGCTATGAAGTCTTTCCCTATGTCTGTGTGTTTTCTCCCAGGTAAAGGTCATACCATTATACCTTGCACAAAGATTTAGTGATTGTATTTACAGCACTCCACTATTGTCTGTTTCACATATTTATTTTCTTGCTAAATTGTGAATTCCTGAAAGTTAAAGTTATGTCTGATTAATCTTTTGTAGCTCAAATGACACCCAGATCATTTTATTATATTCCATCCTTAGGCAGGGTTTAAATGCTCTTTAAATCAAGCTGAAATTTGTCTTCTTCTGCTGTTTCCCTTCAGTCCTCATTCTAACATCTGAAGTACTCCAAACTAATTTACTTTTATGCTTGTCTTCAAACATTTGTATCATTTATCAAGTATAGTTTCTCTTGGCTAAACATTTTTAGTGCTGATAGTTTGCTTTCCTGGTTTTTCTTTTTTTCTTGAATAAGTTTTCTTTACCTATCCCAGTATTTAGAATCATAGAATTTTAACTATTGAAAGGGACTAGCATTTGCCTAGTCCTGGTACTTCATCCAACTAATATTCATTGCTTACATACTGATTAAGTAATTGAAACTGACACACAGTTATTTTGGAGCATCACAATATTTTGAGAATATCACTAAGACTAAAGAGGAAGTTTAGATTTAGTAGATTTTTTAAAAGTTCATCTTTCATTGTTTTAAAATTTTTGTACTACTGAGTATCTTAAGAAAAATAAGCAAAATAAAAAAGATGTTTTATGCTAATACAGTGTATGTATAGTACAGAAAGATCTTCACATTTTTATAGCTTTATTTTATCATTAAGAGTTTGACTCTAAAGCTAAGCTACCTGGGCTTCAACCCCGGATCTACCACATATAACTGTAAATTACTTAATCTCTGTGTGTCTCAGTTTCCATATGTGTAAAATAAGATTAATAATAATATGGGATGTCATGAAGTTTAAATGAGTTGGTGATTGGAAAGCACCAAGAATTATGCCCAGCACACAAATGTTCAGGATGTGGTTACTGCTTGCCGCTGCCGCCACCACCGCTATCGTTGAGCTATACAAGCACCTGATGAGATGTGAAACGCACCTTTGGGATTTCTGGTTGAACCATAATTGAATCATCTGTACTTATGATATAAGTTTATTGGCTTAATAAGAGGCCCTACATACCATACTCTGCACCACAACATGATTTGCCCAGACTGTAACCACATCTGTGGAGTAATGAAGTACTTTATCATGGGGTTTTACTGTAGAAACAATTTAAGAAATGGCAGAAGACTCATTAGCTTTTGAGTCTGTTCCTCTGAGACAAACTTGCTAAAAATCCATTTCCTGTCTTTTTAAAAAGAGTAAATTCATTTCTTCATTGACATTCTGCATAGAAAGTACTGGCACGTTGTGTTTTGTGGAATATAATGTTTTAAGTAGATTTAACTTTCATTAGTAGTAAATTGCTTTTAATAATGATGCATCAGAGTAAATTTTCTTCCTCTGTTATAAGGTTGCTATCAAGATCATAGACAAGACCCAGCTAGATGAAGAAAACTTGAAGAAGATTTTCCGAGAAGTTCAAATTATGAAGATGCTTTGCCACCCCCATATCATCAGGCTTTACCAGGTAGGAGTCTAGTGGCTTATTGCGTGGCAGCATAAAAAAAAACCTTTAAAGTAAAAGTTGATTGGGTGAACATCTGCAACTTTGTTTCTGTGTTCACATGTTCATCTTACTGTTTTCCCCACCCTTTTATCCCCTTGTTCAGTACTCATGCCATTCTTAGTGAAAATTACACAAAAAGGTTATTCAGAAGATGATGAGAACTTAAGTCAGAATCCTAAAACAGAATGGGAAACTCAAAAGGAACATAGAATTTTGAGAGATTAGAAGCTAGAGATGAATATACATTATTTTTATAACATTATCTAAACACTAATTTCTGTGATAATGTAATGAATTATGAAGGCAATGGATAAAGTATGGCTTCCTGTATCAGCCAGAACCTACCTCCTTTCTATTCTAGTAGGGTCCGGACTTAGTTTTTAGTTTTCCAAGGTAGTATCTGCTTACTTTGATAACCAAGAGATTGAGTGTGTATAATGGAAGAGACTTCTAATTTAGTTTTCTTACCTTCCCAAGAAACATGCGTATTCCATGCTCTCATCACAAATGATTCCCTAGCCCTACTGCATAAACCGTAAATCTAATTGCTGCAATTTTAAGTCAGGTAGGCGGGGAGGATCTTGCCTTATCAGACTGGTGGGAGTGATATTTTGGAAAAAATGGGGCTTTGGAATGCTTCTCAAATTGTATTGTGTCGGCAGCCACAAGCTCTGGCCATGCTTTCTACTAGAACAGCCATCCCCTAGTTCTGCAGGAAATGGCCACCCACTCTTTGCGTTTGCTGCTGTTGGCCTGCAGTGAATTGTTATCGGCCCAGAAAAAATCATGTCACAAGATTACTATGGTTAAGGCTGCAGCTTTAGGGCTTTTCTCTGTCATCAGCTACTCACATAGTAAAATTGAACTAGATCAGCAGAGCAGACTTGTTAAAATTTATCAGATTAAATTATGTTGAACCCATATCTACATTATACCTCAGAAGTAAACTTGTGAAAGCTTTCTGGTATTGCTTGAAGACCTGTATCTGCAAACTCAGAGGTGTCTGACCTCTGCTTGCTTCCTATCCTGATAGACTGACTAAACTTCTTGACCTCACTTTTTTAAATAAATCACCTTTAAATAATTATAGGGCTGCTTAGGCTGATCTTTCTCAAAAAGTTAACTTACAAGTATTAACCTTATAATGGATTTCTGCAAGTTTACCTTTCTTACCCAAGATTTCACTGGCCTGTAAGAATTTCCCTACTTTCAGCCTTGGCTTTGAACAATGCTCTCTTTTAAGCTTTAATTTTGCTCTCTGGCAGCTAGTATTGTTAATGGCAGAGTCTGAGCTGCCAGGATGAATGTCAGATTGTCTTCTGAAGTATCAAGTTAGTTTTTGGGTCATTTGCCAAAGCTTTAGTCTCCTTAGGTTTATAGAGTGAGCCAAATATAGGTGAGCTCTTGAAAAGTTTAACAATAAAAGAGCAGGTGCTGTCAGTAAAAAGCCTGGGGTTAAAAGGCGTATATATACAATGTGACATTTTTTCTTTTCTTTTTTTCTAAGGACCTGCATATATTTAGATCCCTTCTTTTTTATTATATATATCAACATATAGACAGTGCTTACCAACAATACCTATAACAAACAGTGAGCTACCACCAGTTTATATACAGTTTTTAAAAATTAAAGAGAAAAAAGAATGACACAGTTATTCGATTAGAAAATTAAATTGATGTGCATTTATACAGTGGAGTATCATGAGACCATTGAAAAAGAAGAAGTAAATCTTTTATAATATAATGCAAAGTACTGTTATATGGTACTAATATATAAAGATGTCAAAGACAAAGTAACTGGGAAATAATTTAACAAAATAATTAACTGTGAAGTATAGTGAAAGTCCAGAATGCCTCAGTGTAATAGCTGCTTGCCACATATGGCTATTGAGTATCAAAATGTGGCTAGAACAAATGAGGAAATGAATTTTATTTTTGGTAAAGATTTTATGTATTTATTTTTAGAGAGAGGCGAAGGGAAAGAGAGAGAGAGGGAGAGAAACATCGATGTGGGAAAGTTACAGCGATCCATAGCCTCTCACACTCCCCCACCTGGGGACCTGGCCTGCAACCCAGGCATGTGCCTGACTGGGATTTGAATTGGCCACCTTTTGGTTCTCAGACTGGCACTCAATCCACTGAGCCACACCAGCCAGGGCAGAAATGAATTTGTAATTTTATTTAAATTAATTTGAATGTAAAAATTGAAGCAGTTTACAGTTTTAAAAACTTTTTTGAAATGATTTCAACATACTGGGATAAATAAAATATATTAGAATTAATTTCACCTTTTTAAAAAGCTTTTTAATGTGATCACTAGAAAAGTTAAATTATATGTAAGGCTCATATTTCTATCTAGAATGATATAGAATAAGTTACTAAGAGTGTTCCTCCAGGCAGTAAAATGGAGGGAGTTGAGAAGAGGAAAGCCTTTGGTCTTTGATTATACAACAGATATTTAAAATGTTTACAATGAGTGTATATACTCATGTGTTACTTTAAAAATATTTAATGAAAAAGGTTAAAAGTAAGAAATGACTGACAGCACACTACAACTAATTTAAAAGGTACTAAATAGCAAAATATATATATAATTACATTTATATAGTATATTACATTTGTGTAATTATAATAATATATTAAATATATGAATATATAAAAACTGTATATAAATATATATGAGGAAAATAGAGACCAAGACAAAATAAGCAGTTAGTAGTTTACATTACCCTAAGTGTTGAACATTTATATTATTGTCCCCAGTTTTGATAAATGGGTAGTGGAAAGTTATTTCTACTTTTAAAAAAAGCACAGCCATATGTGATTTCTGTGCAGTTATTGAATGACTCCCATTTTTTTTCCTAAGGCTTTTTTTGTTTTGTTAGGTTTGGCAGGGAACATTTTGAGTTTCAGATGACCAGTGTTAAATTTCAACTTTTGAGTCCTTGTCAGCTTCTTTGCTTCTCAATTTTGTTTAAGAGATTACAGAGGCCTCATGGAACAATAAAAGGACTGTCTCCCTCAAGTAGTAAATATTTCCTACTTTTAAGAACTTGGAGGAATACCTATTTTTCCCTTTTCTTAATAACATTTATGTCGTCCACTTTCACCAATGTTTTAAGTTTCCTTTAAGCAGTAATGATTATTAATATTTCAGATGACAAAGGAAGAGTCATTAGTTTCTCTTCCTATAATGTCATTTGTGTCACAATAACTTTCCTGCCTTTGCACCAGGTTATGGAGACAGAACGGATGATTTATCTGGTGACAGAATATGCTAGTGGAGGGGAAATATTTGGTAAGTACGTTTACTGCATTCTTTAATCAGCTATTGAGCACGCTGTGGCAAACCTAAAACAGCTGTTCGATGACTTTGTCACTTGAGCAGCTGTCACTTGATGCTGTCGTTGAGTACTGTCATTTTCTATCAACAGAGTAATTCTAATTATTTTTCATTCACCTATTTCTCTTCACCATCTCCATTTCCTTAACAAAGGTGTTTTTCTTTATTTCAATCAGATGTTGACAGTTGAGATTAAAGATCTCCAGGAACAAACATTCCTTCTGAACATTCAACTGAAGGTCTTTTCCTATTGCCAGATTCTAACCGGGGTTACTACGTGTGCCAGAACTCCCACAGAGTGTGTGGGGGGCGGAGCTCAGTTGTGTGAGAGAGCCACCTGGAGCAAGCATTCTTACCTAATGCATTCTTTAAACTTTGTTTAACTATAACACATAACTATATTTCTTACCATGCATGTGTTCAACAGTTCTTTGATCTTGTAAATTTGATGGTCTGTCTTCAGTAGCTGTTTTTTTCATCTAACACTTAGCACAGCATCAGAATTAAGCAGGAGAGTATGTTACCAGAAAATCTGACTTTTCAAGGTGGTAAAAACTGTCAAAAAAAATTTTTTTATAGCAGTGATAAATGGAGCCAAGTACAGGTGAAGGCTAAACCTTGAAATCTGTATTGACATCTTTTTATTTTTAATTTTTTCCTTTGTCAAGTAACTACAAGAAACATTCTTCTTATATAATTTATATTTATCTAGTTTACTTTTTTTCTGGTCTTGTTTTGGTTAAATATGGATGGTAAAATATTGGCACTTACTAATTTAACATATATTTAAAAGCATAAAGTCACTTTTAAAGTACAGTCTTCTTATAAATAATGGATCAGTTGTGACTATGTGGAATTTTTGGTGTTAAAATTTCCCCAGACACCTTACAGTTTTGTGTCAGAGAATTTTCAGGATAAGTGTGAGTAAGCCCTTTTTGTAGGAGGTATCATCATTTCTTACTAATATTTTAAATTGTATATATATTTTTTGCACAATGTTAATCTTGGGGAAAAAAGAGACCTTATCATCTTAATGTTTCTAATAGTAATGAAAAAACAACCAAACACAGTACACATCCAGTCTATTTTGATCTTTAGGAAAACAGATTATTTTTTTTATTGTTGTTCAGATATGGTTGTTCCAGTCTTCCCCTGTTGCTCTCTCCTGCCCTGCCCATGGCCCACTCCTACAGTCAGTCCCCACCCCATGGTCCTTTATACATGTTCCTTGACTTTGCCCTTCCCCTTCTTTCCCTTGTTATTCCCCTCCTCCAACTATCCCTCCCCATACCCACCCCTCTGGTTACTGTCATTTAAAAAACTTTTTTATAACATTTTAAAATTATTTTTGTCATTTAAAAAAAAACCTTTTTATTTATTTTTAGAGAGAGGGGCATGGAAGGTGAAAGAGAGGGAGAGAAACAACAGTGTATGGTTGCCTCTTCCGCACCCCTCACTGGGGGCCTGGACTGCAACCCAGGCATGTGCCCTGACTGGAAATTGAACTGGTGGCTCTTTGGTTCTCAGACCTGCACTTAATCCACATAGCTACACCAGCTGGGGCTGTTATTTTGTTCTTTATTTCCATGTCTCTGGTTCAGTTTTGCTCGTTCACCTGTTTGTTTTGTTGATTAGGTTCCACTTAAGGCAAGATCATGTGGTATATTTGTCCTGTACTACCTGGCTTATTTCACTTAACATAATACTCTCCAGTTCCATGCATGCTGTTGCAAAGGGTGGGATTTCCTTCTTTCTTTCTGCTGCGTAGTATTCCATTGTGTAAACGTACCCCAGTGTTTTGCTTCAGTCTTTTAATGATGGGCACTTAGGCTGTTTCTAGCACTTGGCTATTTTAAGTAACGCTGCTATGAACATTGGGGTGCATAGGTTCTTTTGAGTTGGTGTTTCAGGGTTCTTAGGATATAATCGCAGCAGTGGAATCACTTGATCAAAAGACAGTTCCATTTTTAGTATTTTGAGGAAGTTCCATACTGTTTTCCACAGTGGCTGCACCAGTCTGTATTTCCACCAACAGTGCACTAGGGTTCCCTTTTCTCCATAACCTCCCCAGCACTTGTTTGTTTAGTGATTTGTTTATGATGGCCATTATGACTGGTGTGAAGTGGTATCTCATTGTGGTTTTAAATTGCATCTCTCTGATGGCTAGTGATGCTGAGCATCTTTTCATATGTCTCTGGACCCTTTGTGTGTCCTCCTTGGAGATGTGTCTATTCAGGTCCTTTGCCCATATTTCAGTTGGATTGTTTGTTTTCTTGATGTGGAATCCTGTGAGTTTTTTATATATTTTGGAGATCAAACCCTTGTCTGAGATATCACTGACAAATATGTTTTCCCATACGGTTGGTTCCCTTTTCATTTTGCTGTTTTCTTTAGCTGTGGAGAAGGCTTTTAATTTGATGTAGACCCATTTGTTTATTCTTTCCTTTATATCCCTTGCCCTAGGGGACATACTGGTGAAAATGTTGCTACATGGGATATCTGAAATTTTTCTGCCTACGTTCTCCTCTAGGACTTTTATGGTGTCATGACTTATATTTAAGTCTTTTATCTATCTTGAGTTTATTTTGGTGTATGGTATAAGTTGGTGGTCTAGTTTCATTTTTTTGCATGTACCCGTCCAGATCTCCCAACACCATTTATTAAAGAAGCTCCTTTTACTCCATTTTATGTTCCTGCCCTCTTGTCAAGTATTAACTGATCATATTGACATGGGTTTATTTCTGGGCTCTCTATTCTGTTCCATTGATCTATGTGTCTGTTCTTATGCCAGTAAAAGACTGTTTTGATTACAGGGGCCCTGTAATATAGTTTGATATCAGGTATTGTGATCTCTCCTACTTTGTTCTTCTTTCTCAGAATTGCTGAGGCTATATGGGGTCATTTATGGTTCCATATAAATTTTTGAAATATTTGTTCTCTATCTGTGAAATATGTCACTGGTATTTTAATAAGGATTGTGTTCAATCTATAAATTGCTTTGAGTATGATGGACATGTTAATGATGTTAATTCTTCCAATCCATGAAAACAGTATGTCCTTCCATTTATTTGTGTCTTTCTTCGGTGTTGTGTAGTTTCCTGAGTACAAGCCTTTTACCTCCTTGGTTAAGTTTATTCCAAGGTACTTCAGTTTTTTTGTTGCTATAGTAATTGTGTTTGTTTTCCTAATTTCTGTTTCTGATGTTTCATTGTTGGTATACAAAAATGCCCTGGATTTCAGAATATTGACTTTGTATCCTTCTATTTTGCCAAATTCACTCATTAGGTCGAGTAATTTTTTGGTGGAGTCATTAGGGTTTTCTACGTACAGTGTCATGTCATCTGTAAACAATGACAGTTTTACTTCCTCCTTTCCAATTTGGATGCCTTTTATTTCTTTTTCTTATCTGATCACTTTGGCTAGAACCTCTAATACTGTGCTGAATAGAAGTGGTGAAACCAGACACCCTTCTCTTGTTCCTGATCTTAGTGGGAAAGGTTTTAGTTTTTGCCCATTGAGTATGATGTTGGCTGTATGTTTCTCATATATGGCCTTTATTGTGTTGAGGCATGAATCCTCTACTCCCACTTTGCTGAGTGTTTTTATCATAAATTGGGTGCTGGACTTTATCAAATGCTTTTTCTACATCTCCTCATGTGATTGTATGATTTTTGTCTTTTCATTTTGTTTATGTGATTCATTATGTTTATTGATTTGCGAATATTGTACCATCTTTGCATCCCTGGGATGAATCCCACTTGATCATGGTGTATGATCTTTTATGTATTGCTGGATCCAGTTTGCCAATATTTTGTTGAGGATTTTAGTGTCTATGTTCATCAGTGATATTGGCCTGAAGTTTTCTTTCTTTGTTGTGTCTTTATCTGGCTTTGGGATTGAGATGATGTTTGCCTCATAAAAAGAGTTTGGGAGTCTTACCTCTTCTTTGGGTTTTTGGAATAGTTTGAGAAGATTTGAGGTTAGCTCTTCCCTGAATGTTTGGTAAAGTTCTTCTGTTAAGCCATCTGGTCCAGGGCATTTGTGTGCTGAGAGTTTTTTGATTACTGCTTCAATTTCACTGGCTGTTATCAGTGTATTCAGGCTTTTGCTTCTTCTTGACTCAGTTTTGAAGAGTTATGTTTCTAGAAATTTGTCTGTTTCCCCCAGGTTTTCAAATTTTGTGGCATATAGTTGTTCGTAATACTCTCTTACAATCCTTTGTGTTTCTGTGGTATCGGTTGTAATTTATCCTCTTTCATTTCTGATTTTATTTGGGTCCTCTCTCTTTTTTTTCTTGATGAGTCTGGTTAAAGGTTTGTGTGTTTTGTTTATCTTTTCAAAGAGCAAGCTCCTGGATTTACTGATTCCTTGAAATATTCTTTTAGTCTCTATGTCATTTAATTCTGCTCTGATGTTGATTATTTCCTTCCTTCTATTTGCTCTGGGCTTTGTTGTTGTTCCCGCATTTCTTGTAGATGTAGGTTTAGGTTGTTTATTTGAAATTTTTCTATCTTTTTTAAGTAGGCCTCTATTGTAATGATCTTTCCTCTCAGGACTGCCTTTGCTGTGTCCCGTAGGTTTTGGGCTGTTGTGTATTCATTTTCATTTGTTTCCAGAAGCTTTTTGATTTCTGCCTTGATTTCATTGTTTAATAACATGTTATTCAGTCTCCATGAATTTGACTGTTTTTGAGTTTTTTTCAGTAGGTTGGTTTCTAGTTTCAAGCCATGGTGATCTGAGAAAATGCTTGATGTGATTTCAGTTTTCTTAAAATTTTTGAGGCTTGTTTTGTTCTGTCATGTGGCCTATCTTTGAAAATATTCCATGTGCATTTGAAGAGAATGTATATTTTGCTTCTTGGGTGTTTTATATATATCAGTTAAGCCCAGTTGATCTAGAATGTTTTTCAATGCCACAGTGTCCTTGTTGATTCTTTGCTTGGAAGATCTGTCCTTTGCTGGCAATGGGGTGTTACATTCCCCTACTACAAGTGTGTTGCTGTCTGTCTGTATCTTTGTATCTTTCTGGAAGTCTTCCAAGATTTTCCTTACACACCTCTGAGCTCCTATGTTAGGCGCATATATGTTTATGATGTTTATATTTTCTTGATAGATTCTACCCTTGAGTATTATGAAGTGTTCTTTTCCGTCTCTTTTTATCACTTTTGTTTTGAAATCTATTTTGTCTGACAGAGTATTGCTACCCCAGCTTTTTTCCCTTGACCATTTTCTTAGAATATTTTTTTCTAACCCTTTACCTTCAGCCTATTAAGTTAAAGTCTCTTGTTCTGAAGTGAGTCTCTTGTATAGCATATATGTGGGTCATGAGGAAAACAGATTTTAAAAGTATAGGAAAGATAATAATCCTCCGGTCATAGATTCTTGTGAAAATGTAGCTCAAGGCATAAGGAAATAGAATAGTACTTCTCACAGTATTATTTTTAAAAGATTTAGATGAAGAAAATTATTACCTTAAGGAATTATTGTCACTGCAATATGGATATACCTGTCTTATGAACTGTGATGTTTAAAAAATGTCTGTATAAAAGATGAAAGGATGGGCTTAATCAAGGACATGAGTTTTGAAGGCAATTAGACCTACTTTTGAATCTGATCTTAGCTACCTTTTGCTGCTTTATTTATAGCCAGTTATTAAATGATACTGAGAGTAACATGTTTGTAAAAGGAAGATCCATAGTATCTGTCTCACAGTTGTGAAGGTTAAATGAGGCAGCATATATAGAGCCCCAGCACTTTGCTTCCTTTGGCTTGTTTTTGAGAACAAATAGCAGATTGCCTTCTGGCTGATAGCATGAGGAACTCCACTTATGTGTTCCCTGGTAAAAGTGTTTTTTAAAAAATCTAAACCCAGCCATTTAAAATCTCTGGAAATGCTCCTAAGGTGAACAGTAAATGAACATTTATTCAAGAACATCTATAAAAGTTTGGTAAACAGTGAGAGATTCTGGTTTTTTTAATTGCTTCCTTTTTCCCTCTTGCCAGCTTAGCAAAATAGTGATGCCATTCAAGACTCCTCTAGTTCAAATATAGTCTCCCCATTCCCACCCCTCCAACCTAGACTTAACAGTTTTTTTTCTTGGAGGAACAGGATATCAGCATTTCTTATCCTTTCCTCAGCTACCTACTGCTGCTGCCGCCTAAGTCCTGGGGGAGTGCAGTTGAAGAGTGGGGACTCCCTTGTTCCACCCACCCAGCCCCCACCTATGGAGTTTAGGTGTGGTAGGCTGAAAATACTGGGGTCTAGTTCACTGTTGTCTCAAGTTGTAAGTTGGTAGTTCCATATAAGAAAGGCAAGCTGAGACATTCTCAGATTGCATACCCTCTCCCTCTACTGAACTCTTGGCTCCTAGAGGGAGAGTGTCACTTAGTTGCCCCCACATCCAGCTTCAGAGCCCTGACTTACAGGTTTGCCTAAAAAATTAAGACTGTAAAATAGCTTCTAATTTCTTTCCATGGGAACTGAGTTTATTTGTTACAGAGAATGAAGTTGAAGCCTGAAAACCATCACAAGAACATTGGAGGTTGTGGTAAAAAGGCATTTCAGAGGAGATTTAAGAGATAGGCTAAAATGTAGGCCAGCTAGTGTACAGGTGAGAACCAGGGAATAAACACAAGAGCCTTACTGTTGTCAAAACACAAATCAAACACTGATCTCAGACACTGTTGCTTCAAAGGAACCAGACTTTGTTTGGATTGTTTGTAGAACAGTTTATGCCCCAGGGCATTGTTGAAAACGGTAGAGTAGCCAGCCAGAAATTATTGGAGATTACCAATAGGGTGTGGTCAAGGAAAGAAAGGACTAGGGAGAGCAGGACCCAAACCATGATGATCCAGTGATCTGAAGGTAACTTTGGATATACCAAAACTATTTCTCCCTGAGGAATAACATCATAAGATGAATACTATGTAGGGGGAAATAAACTACACTAAAACACTCCAGCTACTCAATAAACAAATAAGCAAGCAATAGCTATAACATGCTCCAGAGGTTAGAGGTGTACTACCACCCAGACGTGCTACAATGTATTTTCTGAAATATCTAGTTTCCAACAACAGGGAAAAGTACCAATCATGAAAAGAAACTGGGAAGTGTGATCTATACGCTGGGAAAAAACAGGCCACAGAAACTGCCTGTGAGAGAGACCAGATGCTAGATTTATCAAAAGAAGACTTTAAAGTAGCCATTACAACATGTTCATGGAAACAAAGGATCTCACAATTAAAGTAGTAAGTGAAAAAATCATGTCAACATTATATTAAATAGAGAAATCAATGAAGAGATGGAAATTATTTTTAGATACACAGCTTCCAGCCAAGATGGAGGTATAAATAGATGCGCTTTGCTTCCTCATACAACCAAATGAAGGATAACAACCAGTTTAAAACCAAAAACATCCAGAACTGCCAGAAAATTAAACTGTATGGAAGTCTGACAAGGAGTTAAAGAAGAAACATTCAGCCACACTGGTAGAGGGGACGCAGACAGGCAGGCGGAGACAGGCAGCCAGGGCAGGTGGAGTGCATGGCAAGAAGGTGGCTGGAGGACCTGGCAGTCTCACATTCATATGCGGATAAACCGTGAGGAACAAACCGGGAGCAAGACAGACAGGGCAACCTAGGGTTCCAGCATGGGAAAAGAAAGCTTTACACTTCCAGGCAAAATGGAGGTGTAGGTAGATACATTCTGCCTAACAACATAGTATACATGTTTCTCAAACACAGACATAGTTGATAATACCATACGGTAACTAAGCCTGAATACATTTTGAAAGCTAGCAATAATGCAAAGTGTGTTTTGCAACCACAATAGAATGAAATTAGAAATAAATAGCAGGAAAAAAATAGGGGACCTCAGATACGTGAAAATGAAACAATATATTTTGTTTATGTATGTATTTATTTTTAAGATTTTATTTATTTTTAGAGTGTGCAAGAGATGGAGAGAAACATGGATGTATGAGAGAAACATTGATTGGTTGCCTCTCTTATGCCCTCAGCTAGGGATCTGGCCCATTACCCAGGCTTGCCCTGACTGGGAATCAAATCGTCAACCTTTTGATTTGCAGGCCAGAACTCAGTTCACTGAGCCACACCAGCCAAAGTGAAACAATATATACTTAAAAAAGCAAAGGGTCAAAGAAATAAAAAACAAACTGAGAAAATACTTTGAGATGAAGGAAAATAAAGACACATCATACCAAAACCTCCGCGATGCAGCTAAAGCAGTGCTTACAGGAACAGATGAAATAAAACTATATTTACAGATAACATGATTTTGTATATAGGGCATCCTAATGAATGCACTTAAAAACTATGAGAACTATAGAGGGTGGGGAAAAGTAGGTTTATAGTTGTTAGTATGCAAAACACTGTTTATTCTTATATTGCTATTAATTGCTGTATTATTTTCCAGTTGAACAACTGTAAACCTACTTTTGCCCCACCCTTTATAAGATTTAGCAAGGTTTCAGGGTACAATAGCAATATAGTCAAGTCATTTGTATTTCTATACCCTTACAATGAACAATTTGAAAATGAAAGAAGTAAAGCAATTCAGTTTACAATAGCATCAATAAGATACTGAGGAATAAATTTAACAAAAGCACTGCAAATCTTACACGCTGAAAAATACAAAAAAGTACAAAACAATGTCGAGAGAAATTTAAGAAGATCTAAACAGTTGGAAAAACATCTCATATTCATAGATTGTAAACATTAACCTTGTTAAAGATGGCAATACCAATCAAACTGATGTATAGATTTAAAGCAATTCCATCAGAATATAAGCTGACATTTTTTATAGAGATTAAATACCTGATTTTAAAATTCATATGGAATTGCAAGTAATCCAGAATAGCCAAAACAATCTTGAAAAAGAACAAAGTATCTGAGTGATGCAGCTGTAAGTCAAAGGAAAACTTACAGACACCAGAAGCTGTAAGAAGCATACCAAGGAATCTCCCCTAGATTCTTTAGATAAATTGGGGCCCTAGCTGTACCTTAATTTTGGACTTCTTGCTTCCAGAACTATAAGTGAATAAGTTACAGTTGTTTTAAGCTACCTACTTGGTGGCCATTTGTTTGGACACCCCTGTGAAACTTAATACAGATGAGGACAGGATTTTGGCTCATCTTAGAATATCTACACCATAAAATAGTAATCTTTTGTAAGGGAGGAAATCAGTTACCACGTACAGGAATTATCAGACACCAACATAATTAGGTTATTATTGTCAACATTATGTGTAGTAAAGGCTTAAAAGAAGTGATACAAGAACAGCAGTCTTGGGATATGTGCTGGAATTAAGTAGACATAAGCAAGGTATTTCTGAAATGTGGTGGTGTGTTTAAAGATTGGAAGATGAGACAGGAAGTATGGTACATTTCATATTTCTTATGTTGCCTAGAATGGTTTAAATACAAAGCTCTATGTAAGTAAATCACCAGAAATGAGGCTGGTAAGAGGAAAAGCTCAATACTGAACGGCTTTGTGTGAGTTCTCTGACTTGGGCAAATTCTCTATCACATCCTTTCGTTGCACTATATCCTTTCTTAGTAGTACTTATATCACTTGTAATTTCACATTTATTTTTGTAATTATTTAATAGTTTCTCTGTCCCTCCAGACAACAAACTCAACAAGTTTAGGGCCTGTGTTTGTTTTTGCTCACCATTGTATCCCTGTGTCTGTTCTTGCTCTTCAGTTTATACCATTGGACTCAAATATTTTTTTTTAAATTATATTTTATTAGTTATGCTATTACAGTTATCCCATTTCTCCCCCATCACTCTCCTCCACCCTGCATACCCCCTCCCACCCATACTCCCCCCCTTAGTTCATGTCCATGGGTCGTACATGTAAATTCTTTGGCTTCTACTCTTCCCACACTATTCTTGCCCTCCCCCCGTCTATTTTCTACCTACCATCTACGCTACTTATTCTCTGTACCTTTTCCCCCTCTCCTCCTCCCACTCCCCTGTTGTTAACCGTCCATGTGATCTCCATTTCTGTGTTTCTGTTCCTGTTCTAGCTGTTTGCTTACTTTGCTTTTGTTTTAGGTGTGGTTGTTAATATCTGTGAGTTTGCTGTCTTTTTACTGTCCTATTTTTTATCTTCTTTTTCTTAGGTAAGTCCCTTTAGCATTTCATATAATAAAGGCTTGGTGATGATGAACTCCTTTAACTTGACCTTATCTGAGAAGCACTTTATCTTCCCTTCCATTCTAAATGAAAGCT